>ML811083.1:0-13199 GCA_009831015.1 Picea engelmannii
AGTCGCCTATAATTATAGGACCCCAACAGTCCTCAAGGTTGAAGATGAGTAAATTACTGTATGATCATGGTTAGTTCCCATGTGGCATCTTTGGGTGGCATGTCTTTCCGTTGGATCAACAATTAATTTATCTTCAATTGGTGCAATTGACATTCTTCAGTATCTAATACTACTTCTGACTGAAGCCAAATGGAGCCTTCTTCATTAAGTTTTGGTAAGTTGGTTTTCACCTTAAACTTTGATCCCATGACCTTTCTTAGACAAGACACAAGAAATAGGAATAGGTACTTTGTGGGCCACTTGTCCAATGCATTGGATATCTCATATGGTCCATAGAACTTGGGTGATAATTTATGAGGTGTTTTGTCTTTCATTGATGTTTGTTTATAGTGTTGAAGGCAAAGAAACACATGAACCCATACAAAAAAAAAGAACATTCGAAGTGATGTTGGTCCACTTGTTGTTTCATTATATTTTGAGCCATAGCCAAATTGTCCTTTAGTATGCGGAGAATGGTTTCTCTAATGTCGAGTGTGTTATCCATTGATTGAACCTCAGAAGTGCCTAGTAAATATGAAGTGACTGATAATGCTTTTTAGCCATAAACTACTACATATGGGGTCATTTTGGTAGCCCCATGAAAAGAGGTATTGCACCATTATACGAGGGGAAACCATTATGCCCATTTGGTGTGTTTTTTCAAAGGAAAAACATCTCAAATGGGTTTCTAAGAACTTGTTGACCACTTCAGTTTGACCATCTATTTGGGGGTGATATGAAGTGCTCATTTTTAGCTGGGTACCCTGTATTTTAAACAACTACTGACAAAATTTTCTAGTGAAGGTAGTGTCCCAATCTGAGAAAATGGAAGTGGGCATGCCATGTAACTTAAAAAAATTGATCAAGGAAGACTTGGACCACTAAGGAGGCGGTAAATGGATGTGGTACGGGAAAAAATGAGTATATTTGGAGAGACAATTGACTACCACCATGATCACATATTTTTTGCATTCCCTTTGAAGTCCCACTCTAAAATCCAAAGCGATGTCAAGCCATATGTGTGTTGGGATCAATAGCAATTGCAATGCCCCTGATATATTTATTGTCTCCCCCTTGTGTCTTTGGAAAGTGTCATTGGTTCCCACAAAATCATGGATGTGAGTTTGCATGCCCTCCCAAAAGGATGAGCGCTTAGTTCATTCAAATGATTTATGAAATCCAAAGTGATCTATTGTAGCTGATGAATGAAATTCCTCTAAGATTATTTACTTTAAGGAAAAAATATTTACTAGAACAACACATCATTTATATCACAATGTATCTAGATTCCATGTATACCCTTTAGGAGGGTTGGGATATTCCTAGAGCCCATGGATGAGTTTAATGATAGTGTCATTTTCCAACCATTCTTGATGGTCCTCCTCAAGCCAACCTGGAATGGGTAAAGATAAGGCAAAGAGGGATCCATCCTCCTCAAATTGTCCAGATAAGGGATCAACTACCACATTGTATTTACCCTTCTTATAAGATAATCTCATAATTATAACCTAGTAGCTTGGTGACCCACTTATGTTTCTTTGGTGAGGATAACCTTTGTTCGAGAAGGTACTTCAAACTATGATGGCCAGTCTTGATCTGGAAACATTTCCCTATGAGGTATGGACACCGGGTCTCTATTGCATGCATGATGGTGATAATCTCTTTCTTGTATGTGGATTTACCAAAATTGTGGTCACATAACTACTTAATCGTGAATGCCAAAAGGTGCCCTTCTTGCATCAATATCGCTCTGATACCTCTACCCAAGGCATCACATTACAAGACAAAAGTCCTAGTAAAATATAGTACTACCAATATTGGAGTCATGCACATGGCATACTTTAAAGCTGAGAAGGCCTATTCAGTAGCATTATTCCAAACAAGGGCATTCTTTTGAGTAGCGAGGTTAAGGGAGCTACAATTTTTCCATAATTTTTCACAAACTTCTTGTAGTAGCTTGTAAGTCCTAAGAATCCACATAAGCTCTTTAGGGTTTTGGGATGGGGCCAATCTTGCATAATTGTGACTTTCTTGGGATCAACTCATATTCCCTCTTGAATTACAACGTGACCTAAGTATTCAACCTCTGAGTCCCCTAAAGCACATTTGGAGAATTTTACAAATAGTTGGTAGTCCTGTAGGAATTGCAAAGCTCTATCAACATGCTCTATGTGGTATTCTAATTTTTTCTTGTAGATCATAATATCATCAAAGAATACCAACACAAGTTTGCATAGGAATGGTTGAAATATCTTGTTCACAAGGCTCTGGAAGGTTGATGGAGCATTGAAAAGTCCAAAAGGCATCACTAAAAACTCATAATGACCTTCATGTGTATGAAAAACGGTCTTGGGGATGTCTGCCTCTTTAATCTTAATCTGGTGATAAATGGAACGAAGGCCAAGTATCGTGAAAAAATTGGCTCCATGAAGTTCATCCAAGAGGTCATAAATAATTGGGATAGGAAATTTGTCCTTGATGGTCAACTTATTGATAGCCCAAAAACCAAGACACATGTGCCAAGTACCTTCCTTATTTAATACCATGACCACTAGTGATGAGTAAGGGCTAGTACTAGGACATATGATTCCTACCTCCAACAATTCCGTAATGATCTTTTCAGTCCATTTTTCTATGCAAAAGGGTGTCAATAATGATGCACATTGGGTGGTTGACTACATGGAATGAGGGGAATACCATGGTTATGCTCCCCATGTGAAGGTGGTAAACCTTTTAGCATTTAAAATACCTCTCAATTCTTAGAGAGAACCAACTACAAATCAAGGTGAATATCTTGTTGTATGATGTTGACTACTTGTATGGCATTTAACTATGCAATGACACCCGAGTGGCCTTTCTTCAACAACATATCCATACAATGTGATGTGATAATTTCGTGGGAAATGAAATGTAGTCCCATTTATGGTATGTGTTTTTCCCTTATTGCATGAAGCTCATGTATAATTCTTTGAAATCCATGGTGACGGGTCCCAAAGTGCTTAACCATTCTAACCCAAAAACTATATCACAACCACCCATTTCAATAGAAAACATGTGAGTTTTTGGATGATACTCACCAATTTGTGGTTACACATTTTCACATCGGATTCCACATTTCATTGTACGACCATTGGTGATCATGACTCAAAAATCAAATATGGGATGTACATAACAATGGGTTTCTTGTGTCAGTCTCTTATGGATAAAATTGTGGGTGTTGCCATTGTCAATCAATACAATCATTTTGTAGTGTTTGATGTATCCAATCAATTTCAAGGTTTGGGGCACCAAGAAACTTGATAAGGAATGGAGAGAATTTTGAGGTTCCTCGCAAGAAGTTTGAAAGGGGGATTCATCTTCCATGGGGAGGTGGTGTCTTTCAAAGTTGATTCAAGAGTATCTTCAAAAATAATGTCCTTTGAGTAGTCATGTGGAGATACATCCACTTGAAATCAGTTATGTTATATACATTTATGCCCTTTGAAATATTGGTCATCACAATTATAGCAAGACATAGGCATTGATGTTCTGCCATCTTTTCAGGAGATAAATTATGGATATAGACGTTGTGAGTTGGATGAGTTTGGGGTAGTTGCCACAAGGGGGCTAGGGAAAGTGGTGAATAAAGGTCTCTTGTTTTATGCATTGATCACTATCTCATCTTCTTTAGCTCTGTCACAAGCTTTCAACCATGTGTGTGGGTGTTGCATAATGTCACGTGCTTGAATTTCTTCCTTGAAACCACTAATGAAACATCCTTTAAAAAAAGAATCATATTGGTCCTCTATGCATATTGCCAATTGCTCAAAGGAAGTAATATAGTCCATAATTGTGTCGATTTGACATAATTTTATCAGGCATACCAAATGGTGAGTGTCACATTCAAAGCGAGCATAAAGTACTTACACAAAATAGGTCCAAACAATGTCACCTTTATAAGCCTTCTTATACCACTACCAACATTCAACATCCAAATATAAGATCCTCACTTTTAGATTTTGTAGGTTATCAATAATGTCATGGAGAGAGAAAACTCTACCATTTGGGTAACCCACCTTGAGGGATCAAACCCATCAAATTTTTTCATGTCAACCTTTGGAAAATGGTGTCATGAATTATGATATGAAAGGTGTGGGAGGGGGTTAACATGAAACATGTGTCTATCCTACATTTTGTAGGTGAGAAATTACTCCTTGGTTGGATCAATGTTTGGATCTGTTATTTTGAGATTCAAGTGGTCACCCAACGATTTCAAGAAGTTGTTATGTGATTTTATTGTTTCATTCATAATGTTGAGTGTAACCTCGATGCCAGAAACCTTTCTATCTAGATCTTGGGACTGAGCGGGTTGGCCCAATTGTTGGTTCTCTAAGTTGGACATGTTGTGAGTCTAAACCATGGGACCACCAAAGGTTTTGTGGAAGTGTTATTTTCCACTTATCTCACTGTGATCAATGGATTGAAAGTGTTTTGTTCAGAGTGAGATCCAAGTGATCAAAATGATGTTAGGAATATTTTGAGATAGGTCTCCCGTGATAATGTTGGAAAACCCAAACGTTTTTTTTTAGTGTTACTCTGAATTGATTATTATTATGGTCATAGAATCTCTAAATTCCTTATGGGTGTAAATGTGTAGGAATTTCGCTATTTGGTTTCAAAAGTTAGGGTTTGCAGGGTCCTAGAGACATAGGAGTGTTAGGTGATATAAATCTTTGATATATTTGTGGGGTCAAATAGTAGTACTCAACCCAATATCTCACAGAACTAATTAAGGAGGCTCGATCATGCCCTTCACTGTATGACCCAACAACCCAGGTACTAGAGAGTGATATCCTTGATTGTTGTTCTCAATGTACTATAGCAACAATATGGTCAATTGATTGATCTAGAGTTGGTTTCAAGTATACCTAAGGGACTTTCAATATACTTGAGGGTACATGGGAGTGAGATTCCATATACACATGGTGTCTGATGTGATACTACTCAAAGGGGTACCAACATGGATTACAAGGGTTTCCAATAAAGTGATTCCACTTGTATATCGTGTGTGTATTCTTCCTCAACCGTAGTTTTACCCACATAACAACAGATAATTGTGTTATTTAAAGACACCACAAAACATCTCTATTTTGAAAAAAAATTATACTAAAATTCAGAAGCATCCAGGCTTAGAAAAGAGATTTGATACCACTTGTAGTGTTCCTTAACCCTTAAAATTGAAACACATATGGGTATATAGAGAATATAATTGCCAAATAACTAGAAATAAGAGACACTAAGATGAGTTATATAAAAGATACCCTTGTATTATGATAATGTGAAGAAGGAAAACAATGTCCACTTGCCAGGTGGGGTCTTTCACTGAGAGGAGCTCCAAATACACAACACAACACAAACATTCCATAGGCTCTTATCTCTTTAAATAGATTTTTAAAAACTAAAAACTTGACTACTTGTAATTTCGTCACTAATGAGTACCAACTACGTAGTTGTTGAGTAAATTATTGTCATTGATGTCAAAGGTAAGTAAGTATTCAAATATAAATGTGACTTTAATAAATACAAAAGTGGAAGTGGATCAGAAATGAAGTTACATGAAAGTGGATTAGGAATGAAGTTATGTAAAAGTGGAGTAAACATGAAAGTGGATTAAAGAATGTAAAAGTTAGAAATGAAGTTACGTAAAAGTGGAATAAACATGAAAGTGGATTAAAAAAGGTAAAAGTTAAAAATGAAGTTACGTAAAAGTGGAGTAAACATGAAAGTGGATTAAAAAAGGTAAAAGTGAAAGTGGAGTAAAAGTGCACATGGTATTTTCACATGGATTTAAAACCCATGGTGGTATTTTACCCATGGTATGAGAAAAGTGAATTAAAAGATTAAAAAGGAGAAAACTATTTATTTATTTAATAAAATTCGTGTCTTTTCAAATGAACATGACTTTTCATGTAGAGCTTATGGTAAATTATAAATGGAGAAGAGGATTATGAAAAATAAAGTGAGTGTGGGTGAAAATGTAATATTCTTATGCATATTGTTTGAGGAGTGATGATTGAATATCATTCAAGGAGTGATGATTGAATATCATTCAAGGAGTGACGATTAATTATTAGCGAAAATCAAATTTGGTGTTCTAGCAAACAAATATGGCATTCTAGCAAGTAAAACTTGCAAAGATAGATCTAAGGCAGAAGTAGAAGAATATGTGAGAAGATCTGGTGAAGGCAGAGCTAAAGCAGAAGTAGAAAGCACAGAGAAGATCTGGTGAAAGCAGAAGTAATGAGTGTAGAGCAGATTTGGTAAAGACAAAAGCATCAAGCATACCAGTGAAGGAAATGAAAATGAAGAACTTGTAAACTTCCAATAGGTTGGTGCCTACAAACAATAGAGGGTATTGGTGTCTCATCTAGGTCGGTGCCTACAAACAATAGAGGGGATTGGTGTCTCCTATAGGTTGGTGCCTACAAAAAGCAGAGGGGATCATTGTCTCTTGTATGTTGGTGCCTACAAATTTATTAAAAAAAGTTTTTGTGGTTTTCTCCCAAAAGGGTTTCCACGTTAAATATTGTGTCTTCTAGTTGTTACATTTATTTCATTGCTTCATTACTTTTTATGAATGTTAAAAAGAAAAATATAGCCTTATATTGATTCACCCACCCTCTTAGTATAAATGTGTGCTCAACAATTGGAATTAGAGCCAATTCCTTTGAAAATAATCTAACCACTGGAAGGTAGATCTCAAGAGCATACATGGCCTATCAGGAAGGTTTCTCTACAAACAGGGCTCTGTTGTTTGATGGAACAAACTATGCCTTCTGGAGTATAACGATGAAAACATATCTAATAGCCCTTGGTTTTGATATTTGGCAATCGGTCGTGACAGGTTATACAACCCCAAAAAATACACCAATAGATATGGTCGGGAGAAAGGCTAGTGAAAATGCTGTAAAATCCATGAATGTCGTCTTGTGCGGACTATCAAAATCAGAGTTTGTCAAATTAATGCATTGCAAATCAACGGAAAAAAATTGGGACAAACTTCAAAACATCCATGAAGGAAATGACAAGGTCAAGAAGGCTAAGCTCCAAACTAATATAAGATAGTTCTAGAGTCTGAAGATGAAAGATGAAGAAAATGTTGTAACCTATCTCCTCCATATGGATGAAATTGCCAATACCATCAGAGGACTTGGTGAAATAGTTGCAGAACCAATGATTGTGCAAAAGGTGTTGAGGTCACTGCCCTTAGATTTGATGCCAATTTTTTTTCCATTGAGGAAATAAAGGATCTAGATAAATCAACAATGGATGAATTTCATGGGAACCTCACTGCATATGAAATGAGGATTGAAAAGGAAAAACTATCAAAGAAGAAAGTATCTTTCAAAGCCTCAAAGAAGATGAATAACAAAGAACAAAAATCAAGTGATTATTGCAGTTGTGAATCAGACGCAGAGGAAGCAATTTTTTTGAGAAAACCCAAAAAGGGATCTGGCAAATACAAAGGTAAGTTTCCCTTTAAATGTTTTTCCTGTGGAAAAGTAGGACATTTTGTTGCTAAGTGTCCATATGTGAAAAACGAAAGTAGTGATAATGAAGAAGACTATAACATAAAGAGAAAACATCATCAACACAAAAATAGCCACAAATAGGACAAGCATTAAAAGAAGAACTCTTATAACCAGAAGAAGAGCCTCTACTCAAACAGGGTTAGTGCTCATCTGAAGAAAGCAGTTTCGGTAGTGATAGAGAAGAAAATCTCTTTGTGGAAATAAAAAAAAATATTGATGAAGACAAAGAAATGATGGATTTAGAAGAAAGGAAAACATTGAAATAGAAGGAGAAGTGGATCTTGAAGAAGAACTCATTTGTGCCTTAATCGAAATAAAGAATCCGAGAAAAAAGAATTTGAAACAAAAGGAGTAGTTGCATAAATATGAAGAAGAGGATCGTGATTCAAAACCCAAAATGTCACAAAGCCTTGAAGAATCAAAAAATATTATCATAAGCCTAAAAGTTTAATTAGAAGAGGCAAGAAGGTTAGAAGAAGTGGTGAGAATACAACTGAAGGAAAAGGAAGAAAATTGTGAGAAACTAGAAGTTGAACTTGTTTCCTTAAGAAAGGATTTGGAAAATTCAACTGCTCAATTGAATAGAAGCTTGAAGTTTGAAAAGAGTACTGAAATATTAGATGATATCATCAATTGTCAAAGGTATCTATTCATTAAGACTGGTCTTGGATACGATGTTGTTGTTGCCTCCCTACCTACACCTATCCTTGCTACAACCAAGGAAGTTCTATTTGTTGGAGGAGGATTTCAAATTGATTTTCTAGAAGAAGAACCTATTGTTGATTGTGTCAAAAAGATTGATGAGTTGCATGCTCCTCACATGCCAACATTTGAGCATATTGTTACAAATGACAATGTTGTTTATATGCCAGGTTGTTCTACTCATGTAAGCAAACCTAACACTAATTCTACTTCCTCTAATCATCCAGCACAAAAAATTGTGCCCTATCATCATCCTCACCATAAAAATATAAGGAATGGAAATCATGCTTTCAAATCTTTTCAAAAGAGACGTGAAAGACAAAATTATGGACCAGTGACAAATAACAGGATAGATTGTGGTTGGATTGATGGATGGACATGGAATCATTTGACCATATGTTTGATGAATTCATATCGTTGTGTATCATCAAGTGTACAGTCATGCAATTTTCTTCTTACTTACTGATTATTTCCTTGGAATTGATCGACTGAGGATCGACTTGACATGACAGTTGACTGGAGTTTCAAATAAGTATTCATCAACTAAGTTTCAACTAGGTTTTTCGTCAACTAGAAGTTTCGACAATAACTATTTTTGCTTCTTATTGATCTCTCAAGGGGGGAATACTTGAAGTTGTTGATATGCGAACCCAACTGATGTCTTCTTGTTGACTGGACTCTTTCTTGGATTTTGTTGAGACTAACCCAACCATGTTCGATTGTTGTTGTAGATGTACTACTACTTATGTTGGATACAGAGATGGTGTGGATTGATAGAGACAGATTATCTTGCATTGTCGATGACAATGTTCAAACTTCTTTAAGAGTGTTATTGTATCATGTTCGAGCATTTTTTGTAGTTAGAACAAATTAAAGGGGGAAGACTGTGCTATCTAATTTTTCTTAAGATAAAATTGAAGAAATTCAAAATGGAAGATTGTACACCAATCAACACACCTATGGTCATAGGTTGTAAATTGAGCCAAAAAAAATTGAACAGCAGTAGACCATTCATTTTTTAGTAGTATATTGTGAGCAAATTTTGAAGGCAACCAATCCTATCAGTTGTGAATAGCTAATAGTACTGTGATAGTGAAACATCTAACAAGTCTTTGGCATATTTTCAATAAGTAGCAAAAGGAGTAGTTGAAGAGAGTGATGGTAAAACAGAAAAGACTTGACAATTATAGCAAGAAAAGATAGTACATTCACAAGGGGAACTACTTCATAAAACTACAAGAGAAAGCACATTCTAAAAGGGAGTAGCGCAAAAAAAGGAACTATGCAAAAAAAGATGAATCATATTCTCATCAAGTACCACTTCCTAGGATAACATGTAGTTGAACTAAGTGTCAAGATGGAATACATTGCCACTAAGGAACAAGTTGCAGATATTTTTACCAAACCCCTTCCCATTGAAACATTTGAGTATCTCATACAAAAGTTGGAGTGATATCCCTCTCATCTTGTCAATAAAGTAGCATAGCCTAGGGGGAGCATACCTTTGACATTGATGTCAAAGGGGGAGAATTACAGACAGGGGGGAAGTTGCAGACATAGGGAGGAGAATTACAGATAGGGAGAATTGAAGACAAGGGAGAATTCTTTCTATTTCTGGAGGATTACGTGTTGTTGAGTACATGGTTGCCATCAATGACAAAGGGGGAGATTGTTGAATAAATTATTGTCATTTATGTCAAATATAAGTAAGTATTCAAATATAAATGTGACTTTAGTAAATACAAAAGTGGAAGTGAATTAGAAATGAAGTTACATGAAAGTGGATTAGAAATGAAGTTATGTGAAAGTCGATTAAAAAATGTAAAAGTTAGAAATGAAGTTACGTAAAAGTGGGGTAAATATGAAAGTGGATTTAAAAAGGTAAAAGAGAAAGTGGAGTAAAAGTGCGCATGGTATTTGTTTATGGATTTAAAACCCATGGTGGTATTTTACCCATTGTATGTTGAAAAGTGAATGAAAAAAAAAAGAAAAAAAAAAGGAAAATTTAATTATTTATTTAATAAAAGTCGTGTCTTTTCAAATGAACATGACTTTTCATGTGTAGCTTATGGTAAAGTATAAATGGAGAAGAGGATTGTGAGAAATAAAGTGATTGTGGGTGAAGATGTAATATTCTTATGCATATTATTTGAGGAGTGATGACTGAATATCATTCAAAGAGTGACGATTAAATATTAGCGAAGATCAGATCTGGTGTTCTAGAAAATAGATCTAGCATTCTAGCAATCAAAACTTGCAAAGGAAGATCTAAGGCAGAAGTAGAAGAAGAAGAAAGAAGATCTGGTGAAGGCAAAGCTAAAGTAGAAATAGCAAATGCGGAGCAAATATGGTGAAAGCATAAGTAACGAACGCAAAGAAGATATGGTAAAGACAGAAACATCAAGCAGACTAGTGAAGGAAATGCATATGAATAACTTGTAAACTTCCAATAGGTCGGTGCCTATAAAACAACAGAGGGGATTGGTGTCTCCTGTAGGTCGGTGCCTACAAACATTAGAGGGGATTGGTGTCTCCTATAGGTCGATGCCTACAAACAACAAAGGGGATTTGTGTCTCTTGTAGGTAGGTGCCTACAAACAATAGAGGAGATTGGTGTCTCATGTAGGTCGATGCCCACAAAAAACAGAGGGGATCAGTGTTTCCTATAGGTTGGTGGCTACAAACATTTGTAACCATAGGTTGGTGCCTACAAATTTATAAAAGTAAGTTTTTGTGGTTTTCTCCCGAAAGGGTTTCCACGTTAAATATTGTGTCTTCTAATTGTTACATTTATGTGATTGCTTCGTTAAATTTTATGAATGTTAAAAATAAAAAGATACCTTTATATTGATCCACCCCCCCCCCTCTCAGTATGAGTGTGTTCTCAATAATAGTTATCCTTATTAAGTGGACCCTTTTACATTACATGCCTATCCACTACTATATGTTACCTCCTAGGTTCTCACTTGGTATAAGGGTCACGGAGCATAAGTTGTGATATCCTAAGGATGGCTTAGTGTGGTGAACCAAGCCGATTCACTAGGTAAATACCCAATGTAGGTAAGACAACAGGTTATAATCCATAAAGGATAATATATTAAATAATGTATATGAATATGAGATGATATTACAATGAGAAATGAGGGCCTTATATACCCACACAGGGGTGCCCTTTCATGAAGATATGTGTTCTTTCATTAGGATGTCATGACTATTCATTATTAATTATTAGCTATTAGCTATTTGTATTTATTATTTATTATTATTATATTTATTTGTGTTACATTGCATTCCCCTTAAAAATGTTTTGTCCTCAAAGCATAATCATTGAAGGCTTCCCCTTAACTTTTGTTCTAGCTCGCACTGTCTTCTCAAGATCTTTCATGCTTGTAGTTGTGATACTCGATGAAACAAGATGATATAACCTTCGAATTCCTAAACTAATGTGTTTCATCTTCTGGGGAGTGATCCATCCCAAATCTACCTTCATTGGAACTGTTTGATTACCGATTGGTCTAACAGGGCTTCTCATTTCAGGCTTCCATACAAGTTGTCATTTTTGTCTTTGTTCCTTTACAATATTGTAGTTTAGTTGTCGGTAAGAAGAACATTGTTAATATTCCTCTTCACTTTGTTGTTGGTCGTGACAACTCTTATGATTTGGATGATGATAAGGCACCCAAATCTATTATGAATCTTGTTTGTTGGATATCTCTTCAACTCTTGATACTATTGGTAATTCAACTAGATCGGTGTTTATTCCCTTCTCTGAGGTCTGGATTTTTTTAACTGGAAACTTCTCAATTTCAATAGGTTCAAGCATTGTTTCTTCATTGGGCATTGGCTCTTTATTGGTAAATTGTTCTAGCCTTTCCTTTTGTGATTTCTTCTCGTTCTTCAACTTCTTGATTTGTGCCACCAAACTTTGACTATGGTTCTTTAAACGACAATTCTCGTCATCTCTATCTAATAATTTCTTAATAAGATTTTGATTAGCTTGTTCTAACTTCTGATTTTGATCTTTTAGGCAAGAGGTTTCTTGATTTCGTTCTAGTAAGGTCTTGTCATATTTTTTTTCTCTCGTCTTTAATTTGTGCATGCAACTCCTCCTTATGTTCTGCTCGGAAAGAATACAATTTAGTCTTAAGTTTCTCCATGACAACTTCATTTTGTAAATTTCTATTGGTCTCTTTATAATATGCTAGTTCGGCTTCCAATTTATTGTAGTCATTTTGATATTTTGTTAGAATAAATGGTTTTCGACAATTTGTGCAATTAAAATTTTGATTTCTAAAGGGTTCTTGAAAATTAAACACCATTGCACAAAATCGACATTTTTCCAAAAATGTAGGATTATTTGTAGTTGTCATAGTTCACTTTGTACTTCTTCGAAAATAAGTAAATGTGTAAATGTACTGAATGCAAAAGATCCTCAAATAAAATTTAATAATAACTCTTTAAAATTTATCGCTTTCCCTTTTAATATTCTTAAAATTCTTTTCTATATACTTTATTTTTCCACTTATAAATACTTCACCAATTAAAAATTTTAAATATCTTAGGAGACTTTAAATACTCCTTTTTATATTCTTGACTATGTGTTAGCGGTGGCTAGGTCTCAAGAAACGCGACCCTATGGTATAGTTCTTTAGAAATAAATACACACACACACACACACACACACACACACACACACACACACACACACACACACATATATATATATATAGTATGGAATACCATGGGCCAATGGTTTTCAAAAACCATGGGCTGGTAAATATCCAAAGGTAAAATAAAATATTCATTTTTCCACTTCTTTGGAACTTTTTTTTTTTAATTAGCTTTTCTTGGTGTGCACTTATATTTGTTCACATGCCTTTACGAACA
>ML811083.1:13299-33188 GCA_009831015.1 Picea engelmannii
GTAAACTTGTGTGATGAATGGCCAAGCGCAACTTGTGCTCAATATGACCCGAAGATAAGAGAAACTCTGAATATTTTTCAGTGTGGCTAGAAGCCTATATGACTAATGGCCAGAATCAGTAACGAAGCTCTAATACCACTATGGTGAACCAAGCCGGTTCACCAGGTAAATACCCAATGTAGGTAAGACAACAAGTAATAATCCATAAAGGATAATATATTAAATAATGTATATGAATATGAGATGATATGAGATGATATTACAATGAGAAATGAGGGCTTTATATCCCCACACAGGGGTGCCCTTTTTCGACCCACTACCCCCTGAGTAGCCTTGTCTTTCTCTATTTTGGATAGATAGACTCTAGTCAAGGGGTTAATATCTATGATTAACTATGCTCAATATGTTGTGGACAAGGAGCAAAGGAGCTTAGAAAATAGGAATAAAGTTTGGAAACTTTTATATTTTTTGTGGAGGTTGAAAGGGAAGATCAATGGCTTGCTTTATTTTGGGCTATGGGGTCAAGCATATATCTTTAGAGTAAAATTATTATGGAGGATTAGGAGTTGGTTGTATAGTGAAATATGTGCCACAACAATCCTAATTTCGCAAACAAACTTCACAAATTTAAGGAAGAAAGGGGTCTCTTAGTGAGATCCAATTTCAAGATAATATAAAGGTGACTTTGCCTAAAGACTCAAACTAATGCAATAAATCTCTAGATGTCAAAATCATAAAATTTGTATCTTTAAAATAAAGGAAACAAAGAAGTTAAGGAGTAGGGACTATCACATATAACCTCTTCCAATATAGCAAGATTGTTTTTCTATGGCTCATTGAGTTGACTGTGAATATCCAAAAAATCTGCAAGGTTAGTCACCAATAGGCACCAAGAACATCTGCCACACATTCAACAAAGATACATAACTATTCCACAAGCTTGAACAAGAACAAGATTAATTTTATTCCAAATCTTGAGAGCACTTTCAACCCATGCTCCAAATGGAGAGAGTAAACCTTTTTACAGGTTTTATCTCAACTCCTTTTACAATAAACAATTAATTGTTTTTCTAGATACATTAGTTCTCCAAACAATAATAACAAGAGATTACATTTCTAACCTCCTCATCAAATTTCTTACCAAAAGTAGAAATGGGTTGTTGAGATCCACTTTCCTTTCTTAGAATACAATATAAAATAATCATTCTCCACAAGGAAAACGATATAATAATGTTCGCATCTTCAACTTACTCTATGAAACAGTTTCAACAACAATAAACTAATGAGTTAGTTAAGTACAACCTCTGTAATATGGTCAATTGGATTTATCCTCCCAAATTTTTGCAATCCATGTATGGCACCATCAATGAGTTCACACAATTTCACAACACCTACCACTCAATATGTACCATATGGCTTTCATAGCCATGGTATTTAGCTTGGTGAAAAGATAAGGCAACTTAATCCCACCAATGCACTCATGGACCCAATCCAATGTATATGCCTCCTCAATTCAAAGGATCTGTGACCATTGCTTTCAATAAACAGGGGAATTAGTTGCTAAGCAGTTAGTCCCTGCCTAGTTGAACAAATTAAGTAAGTGATGTAGAGAACGTGTTGCCTTAATTCTCTTTTTTCAATTTCTTAAATAAGTCTAAGTGACCGATACTCATATCTTTTTGAAGAGGCAAACAAAGAGTCGTTGAATGGCTACTTATTGCTCCAATCTCACAAGTGTGAGGCTCATTGTGGATGTGGATGCCCACAACTCAGATGCAACATGCCACGCTTTAGGAATATAATCCCAATCCAAACTCTTATCACATCAGGTTAGATAAATCGTCTTCTTCAAAACATGCTTCACAACCAAAATCCAAACACTTATACATTCTACACTATTTCTTTGTAAGACCAAAAAGTAAAGTCTTAAACCTTACATAATTCTTCTATGATTAGTGAGCCATGAACAAGGTGCGTATGAGAACACATGCACATGCTCAGTATGAAACTTCACCAACCATCGGGTTGATACAAGAGACTCAAAATACTATAATAGAAACAAAACTAATTACTATAACTCCATGATTAGATCTCCATTCAACTAATTTTTTGTCCGCAAAGGCTCATTAATGATAGTGCAGGTTTATTAATAATAAGACTATCCTATCAAGGCCTTAATTTATCAATTATATTATAGTATTCCTTGTAAACAAGATTGAATTTAATACTTATCTATTTTCACAAGTCTTATCTCTTCCATCTTCCATCCAAGTTGGCGCACAGAGTTTGATAACATTAATTAATGGAAATTTTGTCACACGGATATTGATAAAATTAAAAATTAATTAATGTAAAATTTGTCCTTCAGAAAACTATTTGACTTTGCTCTATGTACTAAGTCTGATATTTACAGGTCGACACTGTCCACCCACATCAATTGAATGATAGTGAAAATAATTGAGTTGGCATTAACATGAAGGAACGATTTCACAGGCTGGCATGTCTGCAACATGGTAAATATGACGATTTTAATAACAATACATGTTTGTTGGGGAGCTTCAAATTTTGTGTAGAAGAATCTGCTCTTTTTTCTTATAAAATCACAACCGCCCTTAAGGTGTGCAATGACCATAGAACTGATTAGGCCCTAGGATCTTCCTCATATTTTCCTCCTTTAGGTTTGTAGTTGTAAAGAGAAATATGTACGAAGTAACAACAACACGATAATACACATAGGATACACTTATTGATCATGCAAAATCACTAGGACTTGCAACCATAGGGTTCCTCTTGCAACTTGTTCATGCACTTCTCGTTGTGATTAATGTAAATCTCTATCCATTCGAGGAGCCTGAATATGATGTTGAAAATGATGCTAGTCATCGAACTATGGAAAATTATCTAGAACAACCAAGTGATTATCATAACAAGAATAGGCCTGTCTACCATGACCTGGTTCAAAGCTGCAATGTCCCTGAAATGGTATCTACATTGATTGTTACTACCCTACCATCATCTAAGTCAATTAAGAATAGTCTTCAGTCTGCCATGATATTAGTGACAAAAAGTTTATCTGCAACTGTATTGAGGATTCAGAAATCCTCAAGGGAATATTTTCAGGGGAAAAAAGGCCAAAAGGTGATACTTACAATATTTCTGCACATTATACAATAGTGGAGGTTTACGACCTATCCTTGAATACATCGTTTGTGGGGATTGTTTCTACTTAAATTCCAGCTTGCTTTTTATGGGAAAACGGTGCAGTTTCCCGAGATTTCCAATTCGGATTGGTGATTCTGAGTTTTCGATGCGGATAGGAAATGGAGTGGCAAATCCGGTCATGAGGTGGGGGGATTTTATTAATGGCAAAGGTTTTTAAGTGCATGCCAACATTTTATCATTGACATTGCAGAGTATTTATCATAGAGCATTTTTGACATGAATTATGAATATTAATATTAAAATTTGTATTATTACGAATATTAATATAAAATTTTGTATTATGATTTGGCAATGAAAACTCTATTTATCAATGCATTGGATTAAAGTTATAAATTATGTTTTATTATCATCGTTTTTTACTATAATGTATTTAAATAACACAATGTTTATGAAAATGTTCTCTATCTCTGAAACAAAGTCTTAGTAGAATAGATTTTAATTTAAATTTTTCTTCCTTTTTTCCAAAATCCCATTTTCTAATTCCATTGTTTCTTATGATTCTCTCTGAAATCTACCCTTCTTATGATTCTCTCTAAAATATACCCCAAGATCATACCCTTACTGGACCGTATCCATTCCCATTTCTAGAAATCAATTTCCTTTCATTTCTTGTGTCTGGTTTTAAAAATACTTGGTGGGGACGCACTGGTTTGGCCCTTCACTTGTGAAATGTGTTTTTAGTTTTGCATGGTCAGGAGTAGTTGAGTATCTACAATGAATGCTATAAATCTGAACATAAGTCCAAATTTATTAACCAATAGCAATAACTGAGCAAGAATCAAAGTCTGACCACCCAAAATATGTGTTCTTAAAGCTATGGCAATATTGCTTCTTGTCATTTCAACAATATATATCTCGTGGCAAGAATGTATCAAACTTTTGATATCACACCCCATAGATATTTCTATTGCAAATTAAACATCCAAAATCCAAAATTATAAACATATAGTTTTAATGTCCTTGGCCATGAAGTAACTTCAAATTTATTATATATGTTTGATGCTCTTGCATGACCCCAGTTTCATATATTTCACACCGTGGTATAATTCTAGTTTTAAATGTGTTGGAAATCACAGACATCAATGCATGACTCTGATTGGGCTACTATCGAAGGTCTAGTAGGAAAAAATAAAGATAAGAAAACCCCATTGCTAACTTTGCAATTGGCCTTTGACCGCCAAAGATGAACCATTTCTGGTTAAATGAGCGGATATGAACCAGGTATCGATTTGCAATCGCACTTAATGTACTTGGTGACTCGAAACAAACATTATATGTTATTGCTACGTTCATGGCGGACATATATCACCACTCAATTCTTAATAATAAAAAAATGATATTTTTGACGTTATTGATTATTAAAGTTTTTGTTTTGTTCAAATGTTCCATGCTTGACAACACTTGTTATTCTACTAGTAACAAGCTCAAACACTCGTCACGCTGAAACATAGCCTTGTCTAAAAAGTTAATCTTTGGATGGGATGACAAGTGGAAAAATTAATGCATTAATAGAACCAAGTTGTTGCAGGTGTTGTTCGATGTTGTCAAAGTAAAATTTCAATGCAGGAAGATGTCGTCAAACAAAAACACAGTGGTCGCAGATCAACATATTTCATTTTTGTGAGTGGTGTCTAGGAGTGGGAAACAAGTCGAGCTCCATTGAAGGCAACACGGTCGCCCTACATATCCATCTAAGGTATGTCGTTCTCTCCATCACCTCCTCCTCTTCCGAGCCCAATTGTAATATAAATCTGTACATTGTCTTATCCTCTAAAGCCTCTGCAAAGCTACAAATTTAATGTTCCTTGCAATTTTTGTGAGGAAGCAAAGATCTGATTCTTTAATCTTCGAAATGGCCCCGGGATCTTAAAAAATGGCTCTAACTTCTGTAACAATTCAATTCCCCCTACCATGTTTACCAGGCCAATATTTTCTACCAGATCTATAAAAGATTATCCAAATTAGGGCATTACATGCATTCTTGGACTCAAGGTCTGGAACTGTTAATTTACCTATAATGCATATTTTAACAGCTTCTCTAAAGAATTTCTTAGAAAATGTAGATATTGTGATAAAACCCACGTTAAAATCGATTTGTAAATAAGATACTCTCCAGTTGGCCATCCATTTGTTACTAAGGAACATCGTATTTTATACATGGACATAATGATTTCCCATTATTATAATGAATAGGTCATGGCAATGGGGTAAATATTATGTTGATGCCATGAAGCTCACCTTTGTAGTTATACATCCAATGACAAGGGACTTGGCCTTATATCGGACCAAAAGAGAATTATCAATTAGACTTAGCGTTATACATTTTAATTCTGAGAAATCTGTGACTTTCTCTTTGAAGTGTATCACTGCTAATTTTGTTAGCAGTTGGACCTTGCTAAAAACCGTCAAATTCCCTTAGATGTCAACGATTTGTGACCCAAAACCGTGAAATTCTTCTTCGATTTTCTCCCAAGGGCCTCCGCCAAATCTAGAGTGCTAATTTTGTTAGCATTTCGATCTTGCTAAAAAATGTGAGATTCCTTCGCAGATGTAGACGATTCTTGACCCAAAATTGTGAAATTCTTCCTCAATTTGCTCCTATGGGCCTCTGCCAAACCTAGAGAAAGAGAAATTGAGAGAAGATATACAACGTTGCGCTAGCACGACTTCTTTGGAGGCCTATGAAGGCATTCCCGTGGAATAATTCAAGGAGGAGAGGTTGCAATGCATGGGGTGCTCTCATGGAATGGGCATCGGCCTCTGCACCATACCAAGACCCCAAAAGAAAATTCGCTCGACTAGGGCTCAGATCACTCTCAATAAAACCTTAATTAGGTCAATATTTTCTACCATATGGATAAAATATTATCGGCATTACAAGCATTCTCGGAGGCAAGGTCTGAAACTGTTAATTTACCTACCTATAATGCATACTTTAAAGACTTCTTTTAAAGAAATTTTTAGAAACTCTAGGTATTTTTGTACTCGTCCGTTTGTTAAGAATAAAGCCTGCAAAATAACGCCAAAGGAAAGCATATCTTAGGGTTCTTAAAAAGAGGGAGAAGGTAGCATACAGGTTTTTTTTTCTTAAATTTATTTTTGAAATACTTACGAGATATTTATCTTACATCTTGCATGTGCTGCATCCGGATGAAAACAAGAAAAAAATGTTTTCCTTCCTTTTTCGTTTTTGTGAACATCCTACAAAATTAAAGGTATTTCCCTTCAACTGTTTGTCGTGGGTTCCTATGTTGGAGCATATATTTATCAGTGCCATCTCAACTGGTCTCCACAAGAATCTGCTCAAAAGTCTTTCATAACAATTTTTTGAATGAGTTTTGTAGGTGTTAGCATGCAATTTAAAGATCATGATTAGTAAAGCTGAACAGACCTTTAAGCTCTAAACAAAGACTCTAACTGCTCAACTAGTAAAATATGTTGAGTTTGTGACCTGGTGTAGACAAAACAAACATCATGAGAGAAAAAAGACACAATCCAGAAGACAATTGAGTTTGAATGCTCACTTACCTGGTTTGCTAGTGAATTCATCGCAAAAATTTAACTGGGTGTTGAATCGAATGAAAACATCCATTTTTTTCAAAATCCTCTTACAGACTGCACAGACTGTCTTCCACCGAAAATTTTAAAACCGCTCATTCTGTGATTTTCTTAGTTGTTTATTCTCTTAAATTTGTGCCTTAAGATCGACTTAGGTGAATGCATTGTGCAGGGCAGTGATTTTCTTAGTTGTTTATTCTCTTAAATTTGTGCCTGGAGACTGAATTGGGTGAATGCGTTGTGCAGGGCAGTGGAAATGCATTATGAAGGGCGGTGGGGAGGCAATGAAATGGTGAGCATATAGAGAGGGAGTAGAGAAAAATAGACATGTAATCATGTAATTTAATATTACTCATATTTTAAATCAATCTTTAAAATCTGACAAACCAATAAATAGTATTTCCCTCCACCAGGGTATTTAGTCAAATCAATATGTTGTTAGGCAATCAAAAATCCTGAATATAATTTTGTGAAATTCATAAAAATAATTTTAATTTTAAGAAAAATGAATTAATAAAAAATATTATTAAACAAGGTAAAAGACATACCAAATGAGATATTTAAGCTCTAAAACATACCTATTAATGCAGCAAAATGAACTTGGTAATACCTGGTCAAGGAGAGTTGACCGCAAGGCGGTTGCTATAGTCCGCTGCCAAGGCAGGGACTAATAAGCAGATAAGTTGTATGACAACCCTCATAATTTTTTTTATGAGAAACGGCTCCATATGATACATGAACTAGGAATAAGACAAGGAGTGCAACCCATGTAACAACCAAACCTTAGTGTATATTCACATGCTTTCACAATGATATTCCATGGTTAAGAAGGTGACCCCATGTAATTATTTAATCTTTGCAAAGCTTGATTCATGCCCCCTCAAATATAATGTGTGACGACCCCCTCAAAATACATTAAATTTTAATATGACATCATTTCTACTTTTGGTTATGACATCATTTCCACTTTTGGACCATTGCATGACTTAATATAGTGGTTAAGCTAGTGTATGATAATGAAAGGGGTGGCCCCATCATTAAAATAATACGCTCTTTAACTTGTGCCTAAACATTAAAATAATATGCTCTTTAACTTTTGCCTAAACATATATGTGTCTTGATCATGGACAAAGAGAAAAAAAGGGGTGTCCCTTTAAATTAATATTTCCACCATACTTGTGTCAATGGTGAGTATAAAGGTTTTTGTATCATGGCCATTAGAAGTGGTATTTTCTAATAAACTTCACCATAAGCCAAATTCATAATAGAAGGAAACCAAATGATACACTTATCATTATGAACTCGGATCACACCATGTCGTTCTTCTTGATCTTTACTTAGGTTTTCCACAAGTGAGATGTATGAGTGTTAGGTTAGGTTAACTTTGAACAAACAATCATGATTCATCCATCAATGGCATACCATAGCACCAAAGAACATATCTCAACTCTCCATCTAAGCATCAAGTGCAATTACAAAGAGAGAACCATGTACCAAGTCAATCAACCACATAAGCCACCTCACATCCCATACTACTAGTATCCAATCCTTGGTGATCCATAATGGATCATTATATAATGTGTTATCTATCTTAGTATTTTTTGAGTGGAAAAATTGGAGGAATTGGCTTGTAGGGCCCATTTTAGTGGCAAGTCTTAGTTTGGAGATTTGGGGTCTAGAACCTTCCAAAGCCATTTTGAGACATAAAACAACATTTTTGGGGTTAAAACTTTATGAGCAAAGCTCTTAGCTTCTTGACACTATTCTACACATCGATACCTTTCCAACGATGCAAAAATTGCCTCAATCGAAGATTAGATGTATAAGTTATGTCTCTCGCAAGTTGACCTACCTTGTTGACCACCATGGTACAAGTGAATGCCATGTTAACCCCAATTACTCACACATGTGGGGCTAGCCATGTGTGGACTTTCAAGAATATTCTAGAAGGTGCAAAACCTTAACACTAATTGAGGGTTGAGAATGTAAAAACCCTATTCCTAGACGGTTATGGGGCTGTGTTAAATACCGAGTTGCTAGGAAGAGAAGGGGTTCCATTCTTTTATATTGTAATTGTTTGATAGTTGAGCATAACATCCAAGGAGTGGGATTTTAGAGAATAATTGAGGTAGGAAGAAGAGTTTGTAGTATCCATTCAGGTCACCGAGTCATAGGCAACTCCATAATGAGTGTCCCTTTCTTTGTATTTGCATTTTCATAACCGAAGAAAAGAGAGTAGAGTATAGGACTCACCTTCTAGTTGGGTTTTCACTCATATCGGGTTTCCCAAAGTACATATTGTGTTCAATTGTGTGGATGGTGTGTATATTTTCATGTTCTTTCATTTTTGCATTTAGTTATTTTCATAAATTTAAGCAATAAGTTAGTAATAATTAATCTAGGATCTAAGGAAATAAATTGCATAATCTAAGATTTTAGAATATTTTAAGATCTATTGTGATGAATTGTTCCAGTGGAATGTCCACGGTAGTTTACAGATCATATTGGTATCATAACATTTTTCTTTGGGGTATTTTTGGAAAGTTGTAGGATCCAGGAATTGGCTTAAGAAGGAAGTCGTAGAACCCTAGCCATAGCGGACGAGTCTATTCATAACAACCCTCAAGATGCAATGGAAGAGAGATTTTCAAGAATGGAAGAGAAAATTATTGATATCTCTCGCAACATGGCCCTCCTCATGGTGGATCTAGCAAACAAGTCCGAACCTTTCATGGTGGTTGGTGGCTCTAACTTAAAATTTGGATCTGATGGGAAACGAGTTGATAGTGAAGACCCATAAAAGGAGTCAAGAAAAGAGCCCGAGAAAGAGCAACCAAGTACCAGTGCCATCACTCCTTCACAACCTCTATTAAAAATGGAAGTGAAAGTGGATATCAAACCCTATCAATGTGAGATTGATGTCGTTAAGTTGAATCATTGGTTGCAACAATTAGAAGTGTATTTCAATGTCCATGATATAAATGAAGAGCAAAAAAATTAATTTTCTCGAATGAAAATAGAGGTCCATGCACTAACCTGGTGGGAAATCCACACAGAGACACTTAGATTGGAGGGTGATCCACTAGTAACTAAGGGGTAGGATTTTAAAACCTTCATCGGGTCCCAGTTCTACCCTATTGGGTATGTAGAGGACCAATGGATCCATTGGAATCCCTTCATGTAAAGGTAAGGGCATAGTGTGCAAGAGTACACCATTAGTTTGGGAAGATGGTGATCATGTTGGGTGTCTCTCCCAAGAGCCCAGATGCACTCCTCAAGTATTTGGGGGGTCCACACAGTCATTTGTGGAAGCAAGTGATGCTCTTCAAACCTAGGACCATTGATGAAGCTAGTGTGCAAGCACAATATATGGATAGCATAGGCCATAAGAAAGGACAACCAAGTGGTTCTAGAAAAAAATATCACGAAGAAGATTCCAAGGAGGGGAAGAAGAAGTGGAAAGGGAAAGACAAGAAGACAATAGCCACTACACATCAGTGCAAGGATCCAAACAACCATTTTAATATTGATGGTCACACTGAAGACAAATGTTAGAAGCTACATCTATAGTTGAATCCAAAGAACTGTAAGAAGGATGCCAAGAAGAATAAATTGTTGGGCAAGGATTTGGGCAACCAGGTAGAGAGAAACTTAGATGTGGATGATAATATTGTTTTCACTTCAGTGCGGAAGGAGGTGAATCTGAGTAGCCTTCATCATAAGGAAGAGAAGGAGATGACAAAACTCTTCCATATTAAGATCCGGGTCAAAAGGACCAAGGTAGATGTTCTATTTGATTCTAGTTCATAGGCCAATCTAATAGCAGATGATCTAGTCAACAAGCTTGGGTTGGAGGTTCATGATCATCCAAGCCCATATCCATTGGGATGAAAGATGAATAAGGATGTAGAAATCAGAGTCACAAAACATAGTAAGATCAATTTTGCTATAAGTGTAAATTTTATTGATGAAGTGGAGTTAGATGTAGTACCCCTTGATGTGTGTGGTGTGGTGTTTAGAAGCCCCTACATGTATATAAATTTATAATGGATGTGATCTTCATGCAAAGAGAAAACCAATACGACCTTATCAAGGATGGGAGATCATACAACATCAATGCACACAAAAGCAAGTCAAAAATCTCTCTAGTAAGTGCTAACCAAGCCAAAAAGTTGATCAATTCTAGTAAGAAGTATGTATTTCTTTTCTTAAGAGAGACTTGACCAATTGAGGAATCAGTAAGAGTAAAGGCATCCTTTGATGGATGTACAAAAGAGAAAAAAACAACAATTGGAGGAGTTGGTGTAGGCATGTAGGGGAGTGTTCCAGGAGCCTAAAGGGATATCACCTAAGAGGTAAGTGGAGCACAAGATACAATAATTGTTGCCTAACTCTCCATTACCAAATATTGGGTTGTATAGACAATTTGTTCTAGAATCACATGAAGTGAAGAAATAGTTGCAATAGTTGCTAGATCATGGAGTTATTTGACCAAGCACCTCACTTTGTGGGTCACCTATCATCATAGTACCCAAGAAGTATGGGACTTAGCGAATGTGTATTGACTACAAAGATTTGAATAATATCACACTCAAGAATTGGTACCCCCTACCCAGGATTGATGATTTATTATATCACTTGTAGCAAACCAAGTACTTCACCAAGTTGGATCTCAAATTCAAATATCGTCGGGTATGTGTTAAAAAGAAGACACCTGGCAAAATTTCTTCAAGACAAGGTAAGGTCGGTATGAATGGTTGGCCATGCCTTTTGGTTTATGTAATGCACCAACTACATTTATGCATTTAATGAATGATGTATTGCATTCCTATTTAGATTCATTTGTAATAGTGTACTTGGATGATGTTAGGAATAATCAAATCCCGTGAGAAAAATACTAAACTGAAAACAACAAAAACACATAAATCATGCACACATCATTGACACATGATTTACCTTCGAAAACCCTTACGGGAAAAACCAACCAAAGATATCTTTGTTTCATTGACCAAATTCGACCAAGCTGGACATGTGAGCTTTCACCCCTCACCTCTAAGACAAATTACAATGGAGTATCATAAGCCTATTCAAAGGCTTCATTACATGCAATCCACAAGCACAATACCATGGGCTACCAAAACCATGGGTCCAAAAACCACCATTGTTGACCTAGAACGGATTTAACCCATTGACTCTTTCACCAAGTCAAGTTTAACCCAACATTCCCCCTTTAAACTTGACTTGGGGTAATTATCTTACCACCCTCAAAGTTTAAAACCAAGGTATTTGGGAATGCGATATTTCCCTCTATCACCTCAGTCTATGTCTAGACTTTATTGATAATTTACTAGGGATACACATTCCTAACTAGGTCTTACAGTCATATGCCCATTTACATGTAATTACATTTTCAACTGCCATTATAATAATAATTTTTTATTTATTTATTTATAGTGTTGTTATTGCCTTCAGGACACCATGGGAGTGCACTCACTATGTCCACTTCTTCTTTTACTTGCACTTACAAATGCCACTGTCCTCTCACCTTTCCATTGCTTTGACCTCCACCTACTTCTTGTATGCTCGCAGCTCTTCTTCTGAACATCTCTAGCCTCACCATGGATTTGATATCGGTTGTTAGGAATAAGCAAAGCCTATGAGAGAAATAATAAACCAACAACAACAAAAACACATAAATCATGCACACATCATCGACACATGATTTACCTTGGAAAACCCTTACGGGAAAAAATGGCCAAAGATATTTTTGTTCCCTTGAAAAAATCCGACCAAGTCAGCCATGTAAGCCTTCATCCTTCACCTCCAAGATGAATTACAATGGAGTATCCTAAGTATATTTAAAGTCTTCATTACATGCAATCCATGGGAACAATACCACAGGCTACCAAAACGATGGGTCCAAAAACCACCATTGTTGACCTAAAACCAATTTAACTCATTGACTCATTCACCAAGTCAAGTTTAACCCAACATATGACATATTGGTTTATATATATACTTGGGAGGAGCACATATCACATCTCATGCAGGTGTTGGAGACTCTGAAAAAGCATTAGTTGATAGAAAACCTCAATAAATGTGAGTTTTCTCAACAATCATTGATGTACTTGGGGTATATTATCGATGGAGGGGAACTCAATATAGATCCCGCAAATATGGAGGCCATCATGAAGTGGCATGTTTCTATTAATGTAACTAAAGTTAGAAGCTTTGTTGGGGAAACATAGTACCTATGGAAGTTCATAGCATCATTGTAATACCCCTAGGTCGAATCCCAACTGTAAATGTAAATATAAATGTACATATGTATATAAGTTGGTGAGTTGTTTGTATCAAGTCTTAGAATTAGTGTTGTATGTGAATTCCATAATATAGCATGCATATGTGTTGCGCACTAAAAGAAGAAGTTCGCACATCTTAGGATATCACGCATAGCAACTTGAGTGTGTGATCTTGAGGCCAGAGAGCCTTTGTGTATATGTTCATGTTTTTTAGGTTGGTGAGCCTGGATACAAAAGGACAATACGTTTGTATTATAAATGTAAATCTCGTGCAAATATTAACGAAAAATACATCATTGCGGCAGAGCAACCATGTAAAAGAGTATGGGGGGCTAAACTCCATTAGTTAGGGAAAGGGGGGCTAAAAGTTAAGGATACTGGGCTAAGCTTGGGAGCTTAAGCCAAAATGAATATTATATTAATATTCCTTGAAGTATAAAGTATGGATAATTTTTTTATCCTAAGTTCTAAGGATGGGGACAAGTGGGCCAAGGGAGTTCTCAACATGACAAGTGTCAAGTTGGGAACATGCATACATATAGTTTGGACTTAGTGCATTTTTCATCATTCACTCACTCATTGAATTGTCCTCTGTACTATATTGATATTGTCACTGTAAATGTACATGTACCTATATCGGGTTAGCTTAGGATCTGGAATGAAGAAGCAGGTTGTCAGGCCCATGAGGATATTGAAGAGGTGGGTTGACAAGCCCATGAGAAATTCTCTATAGGTGAGAGAATTATTGGAATTGGTTTCCCGAAGGTGCCAATTTGTAGCTACAGATCTCTGAGACTTCCTGTCTGACATGTTGTTGAAGCCATGGAAACGAAGTGGGGCAGTCGAGGGATTGTGGAGTAGAGAAGGGGCACACTTCCTGGGGTGGGACAAGCATGTGGGGAATTAGGGATTGTAGGTTGTTAGTTCGAGTTGGCACATGTGATTGAGTTTATCCCCAGCTCGGGGGTGACCCACTGCTGAGAGTTTTGAGCAGTGGGGTCTAAGGCTGGGAGGAACCTGGAAGGTCTGCACACAGTTGGTGATCTTTTTATCAAGATAAGTGTCAATTGTGTGTTAAATTATGTGTTGCGTTATTATTTATGCGTTTATTTTTATGGTTTTTTCCTGTGTGTGTTGCATGTGTATTTTTATTATTATTCTAGATGAATCTGTGTATTTGCATAGTATTTTCATGTTTTAATTTGGTATCAAACTTCAATTTTTTTATTGGCATAGCCCAATTAGTTGTTGGGGATGCTACAATGTGGTATCAGAGCTCCAGTTTTCAACACTGAGCCTGGATGGGCTGAGTAAGTTGAATGTTGAAGTGAATTTTCACAGAGAATTGATTTCAGAGTGGTTGAATTTCAAGTTACAGTGCGTCCATGGTGAAATCAGAAGCAATTGAGTGGAATTGCGCAAAAGCCCCAATTTCTATTGTTAAATTCGTGGGAATTTGGGAAATTTTGATAAGTGATGAAATATTCTTAATTTAAATATTTTTCCTAGCAAATTCAGACCTGGAATTGGTTGAATTAGAAGTTACAGGGGAGCCATGATAGATTGAGCGAGATTAGTTGATTAAAAATTCTCAATTTGTGAATGAGTTTGGGAAAAAATCGTTCAAGGAATATCAACCAGCAATGATTTGTTGTTGGAGAGGTTGAATTTGTGTTATCAGAGTGAAATTGAACAAATTTCATGGTTGCAGAATGTCCATGGTAGAAAGTGGGTGAAAAATTGGGCAAAAGCCCCAATTTCTGCAGCGGAATTCACGAGGAAATTGATGCACAGAGAATAAGGGTGTGCATGTGTGCACACTAAAATTTGGCGTTGCGCGGTGCAAAGCACGTGATGTATGGAAATTAAGGATGTGCAAGTGTCACACTAAAATCTGGCGCTACACGGTGCAAATCACATGATGTATGGAAATAAGGGTGCACAGGTGTGCGTGCTAAAATTTGGTGTTGCGGGGTGCAAGTTGGTGATGCATAGAAAAATGAGGGTATGCGAGTGTGCGCACTAAAATTTGGTGTTGCAAAGTGCAAGCTAGGTTACGTGGAAAAATAAGGGTGCACGGGTGTGCGCACTAAAATTTGGTGTTGTGCGGTACAAACTGGTGATGCAAGGAAAAATAATGGTGTGTGGGTGTGAACACTAAAATCTAGAATTGTGCGACGCAAGAGGGTGAAGCACAGAAAAAAAAAAAAATTATGGTGCGTGGTATGTGTAGTAAATTTAGCACTGCATGGTGCGGATTGGGGGGCGCAAGCATAATATTGGCATGCGCGGTGTGCGCATGCATAATATTGGCATGCGCGGTGTGTGCATGCATAATATTGGCACATGTGGTGTGGGCACTTAGTATTGGTAGAGCGCAACAGAAATTTGTTGGTGCGCTCACAATGTTGGTATGCAGTGCATGCATGTTGAATATTCACATCGTGTGAAATTTTAATTAATGGTGCATGTGGAGTACTGGTGCACAGTGGGAGCACACTAAACTTTGGCATGGTGTGGCACATAGAGTGAAATGTGCGTGAAATATTGGCATGCGACACAAAAATTACACGCAACAGGTATTAGTGCATGAACCAAAATTGTGCGTGGTAGATATTGGCACGATACACAAAAGTAGTGCAGACCATATATTGGCACGATAGAGAAGTGGTCCACATTGGTTATAGGTGCGTGGATCATGCGCTCCCTTACAACATTGTTACGCATGCTAAATATGGGTGTACATTTTCAAATTAGTGTGCACGAAGTCATTTGGATGGTCTACAACAACAAAAAACTAGTGAATTTATGTGACATTTTATACTGTTTGAAGGTCATCTTTTTGCAATGCATTTTTTAGGCCCTAAAAAACGTATTTAGGTACGTGTATCAAGGTGCACTTTATGTTTTCATCTCAAATGAAAATCCCGAATAGACCTTTATAATGGTGTAAACCATTCATCAAATGAAGCTTTTATGAGGAAGTTACAGGACAAACAATGGAGGGTAAATTTTAAGAACCAATTAACTTCGGAGGGCCATAACTTTGTACTCCGAAATCAGATTGAGGCACAGGAGCAGTCTATAGAAATATATTGAACCATAAAAAAATTCATGGGGATGAATTAAAATTATGGGCATGTTAAAAATGTTTAAGATGGCACAGAATGTATATGTGTCATTCAAGACCAAAAACACTAATTGGTCTAGAACTTCAGTGGGTTGTAACTAGCAGCCCAAAACCTAGAAAGAGGTGAAACTTGGACAGATTTTCCAAAATATGTATATGAAGAAACCCAATTTGGCCCATTCCAAAAATCCAATGGAGCATGTGCAAAAATGCACAATTACAGTTCAGAATTGCACCTAGTTGAAGTATGAACGGAAGAATTAATGGATAATTTTCAAATAACCATAACTTTATGCTCAAGACTCAGAATTGAGCACGGAATCAGGCATTAGAAAGGTCTTGGATATTAGAATATAAATATTCACCCATTTTATATGGGTATTCAATTTACAAGAAATGAGAAGAAATAATTCTAATGCACTATTGAACCAGAATTGTACATAATTTCATGAATTTGTTAAATTATTTAGCCTAACAAGTTTTGTTGGTTGCACATTTTGCAGAGTTAACATCAATTAGATCAGAACAATATCAGCATAGAGCTTAGAATCATGGAAGATGCATAGGGGGATTACAACCATGAAGATGAGGTTAGAGGCATGTATGTTGATATGGGTAATGAAGGTACAAATTCAAATGGACATGGAGAAGGCAAGGAAGAAAGCATGAACTTGGTAGAGACCATAAAAAGTTTGCAAAAGGATGTCCAAAGTTATAAAGCTGATAATGAGAGGCTTATCAAAGCCAAGGAGTAGCAGGAGGGCTTCAATGTAAAGTTAATGCAGATCTTGGACAAAATAGAAAAGAAGATGGATAAAGACAATGACTCGAGCAAATCAGGAAGTCACCTGTCTCATGATGAGATGAGAAGAACAAGAAGTGTTGGAAGACATCACAATCACTCCCCAAGGCATTCCACTAGGAGAGAACACAATAGTTCAAGTCCATCCCCTGTCAGGAAACATAAGAGGAGGTCTGGGGTGGATGAGCTACAATGAGAAATGAACAAAATCAAGCCTCCTACATTTGATGGTGAGCACAAGAAGGATGAGGATGTAGAGACATGGCTTCTAGGCATGAGGAAGTATTTTCAACTGCATAATTACTCTTCACATGCAGAAGGAAGAATTTCCATCTATCATCTCAAGGGAAAGACATCCATGTGGTGGGACCAATTTGTGTAGGTGCAACACATTGATGAGAAAAATGTTACTTGGAGGGAATTCAAGAGGTATTTTCAAAAGAAATAATTGACTAAAAGATAGTATGACAAGAAAATAAAGGAGTTATTTGAACTCAATCTTGGGAGTATGACCATAGATGAATATGAAAGGAGGTTCTTAGAGTTGTTGAAGTATGTTTCTTTCATCAAGGATGAGCCAGTCAATATTCAGAAGTATTTGAGTGGGATGCCATCATTTATCGGTGACAAGATACAATATGATGATCCCAAAACATTGGAGGAGACCATAAAGCGAGATAAATGTCTTTATGATCAACATAAAGGAAGGCCAACTTTCCAAAAAGCTTGGGAAGACAAGAAGAAAAACAAGATGGAACAAAGGAAGAAGGGGACTAAGCCACCATTCTTCAGAAATAATCCTCAGGGACAGTCAGCTTCTAAAGAACCCACAATGCCTGAGAAAGTGGGGCAAAGACCAAGGCAACCACTTAATCAATGTTGGGGTTGTGGGGGAGATCATATGTATAGAGATTGTCCTCACATAGGTGAAAAAGGGAGGATTGTTCACAATGTACAACAAGATGATATAGTGGAGGACATGGGCAGAAATGTACCTAGGATCTACTCACCCTTGGACAACAAGCAAGCTGAGTTTCAGTCACATATGATTGAAGTGGAAGGTAAGATCAACAATCAAACCATTGTTGTTTTAATTGAATCAAGAGCTAGTCATAGTTATCTAGATAATAAGATGGTGGAAAAAATTCATTTGTGTTAAGCCCTAAATAGTGGCTCATTACGCCTTAATTGGGGCATGTTAAATTAGTAATGTTATTTTATTTATGTTGGCTTGAGTCCATTAGTTGTAATTGTACCTCCTAGTCTTCTATATATACCAAGGAGACATTTTCATTTGGAATCATCGTGTACTTGAACATTTATGTGGTGTATAAGGAGGTTTACCCCTCGAAGAGGCTTATTATCTGAAATTATCTCTTTTTCAAGGCGTTGAGTACTTATTCTGAGGTTTTTCTATGCTATATTGATATTTGGTTCTTAACATATGGTATTAGAGCTCAAGGTCTTGGGGTTTCGCTGCTACATCTGATACACCTTGGCATTTTCGTTATAACTTTTTTTCTACAATGTTTCAGAAGGAATGGATTGGAGGATATTTAGAAAAAAGATCAAGGTACGTTGGGTTAAAATTCCATCTCCTGAGGCCTTATACTTTCAGAGATACAACCTGTGTAAGATAGGGTTCTGGAATCATCTTGAATTGAGTCATTGCGGAATTTTCACTATAAATTTTTTTCTGTAACTTTTCATACCCTGAAATCCAGAGGCTATTCATAGAAATTAGTAAGGTATTTGTGGTAAAAAATTCATCTTCTGGGTCATCTTAAATTTGTAGATACACCCTGTGGAAGATAGGGTATCTGACGAGTCCTATTAACTAGTCTCAAGCAGGTGTTCTAGGTAAAACAATCATAACCTCTTCCCGGAGTATCCAAATTGAGTGAGACTGGTTTCATTGGATAGTGGACAGTCTGTAGTATATCTGGTACTATTTTCATAATTTTATATCAATTATTTTGTGTGGGGCACGCTATACAAGTGAGATCTCCTAGAAAGGCCAAAAATCAAGAAGTTGTGGGGAAGTTACCGTAAGTTCCACTTGGCACGTAAAATTTTGATCATACCTATGGCATTGCAGAGAAGAAATATCAGAGAACTACAAAAAATAAATTTTCATACCCATAAGGGCCAAAACTTTGGAGATACAGCAGAAAAAATATTATCTAGTAGAACCACGTCAAAATCAAGGTTCAAAAGTGATACTTTGCCAACATGCCACCCAAAAAGGGAACTTCTACACCAAATAAGCCTCCAGATAGTCCTACTTGGACTCTTGATGAAGGTGAAGAAATGCATAGGGATATAAATGAATCAAGAAAGAAGACAATGACAAAATATGAACTACAAGGGATGATGGATTCAACTGAAGCTAAATTGGAGGCAATAATGGATACTAAGATGGATGGTTTAAATAGGGAGATCATGGAAGGATTGAAAAATTTCCTAATAGAGAGGACACCTGAAAGTGAAAATGTATCCCATGAAATTCATGATGAGGACACAAGGAAGATGAATCAAGAATGGAGAAACTCCAACTTTGGGTTGAATACCAACCACGTTCCTAAGATCGATATCAGGAAGTTTGATGGCAAGGACCCAATCACATGGATACTTCAGATGGAGCAATTCTTTGATCTACATAATGTGCCACATACACAAAAGGTATGAATTGCTTCTTTATATTTAGAACCCAATCAATTGGTATGTTATAGATGGATTTGTTCTCACAAATCACTCGTCACTTGGACAATTTTCACGGAAGAAATGATAGCACACTATGAGGATACAAGGAGCAATACCTTCTTTAGCCAATTGATAAATCTCAAGCAAAAGGGTTCAGTTACAGAGCACATTG
>ML811083.1:44678-67855 GCA_009831015.1 Picea engelmannii
TGGTAAAACAGGGCATTATAAGAAAGATTGCAAGTCTAAGAAGGTTGAAAAACCAAAGGGATTTGATAGTACCTCTTCCACAGAGGCGAAAACCTCCACTGAAGAAGGAGGTGATGTTTACCTGGCATCTACAAGTACACATGCAGACCGCGATGTATGGTTGTTTGACTCGGGTGCATCATACCATATGACTCCTCACAAGGAGTGGTTCTCTAAATATGAAACATATGATGGTGGTGATGTATTCCTAGGAGATGACTCGACAGCAAAAATATTGGGATGTGGAAGGGTTAAGTTGCTGCTAAAAGATGGAAGGATTAGAACAATCCCTGGGGTTCTGCACATTCCAAAACTTGCCAGGAGCCTAATATCTGTAAGCAAGTTGGATGATGCAGTAGTGGATACTGTATTTGGAAAGAACACTTGCAAGATGGTACGAGGGGCAATGGTGTTGATGAGGGGAGTTTGGTGTGGAACTCTGTACAAGTTGTTGGGAAGCACTTATACTAATGGGTGTAACAATTTTGTTGTCCTTGAGAAGACAAATAAAGAAGACAAGACCAATATCATCCTTGAAAAGAAGACCATGTTGTGGCATCAAAGACTGGGGCATATTGGAGAAAAGGGCCTTCTAACACTACACGGTAAATACAAGGTTGAAGGTATGTCTAATTGCACTCTGGATTTTGATTTCTATGAACATTTCATATATGGTAAACAAAATCGAGAAAGATTCCCATCTGGTGCTACAAGAGCAAAGGGGATCTTAGAGTTGATACACAGTGATGTGTTTGGACCTGTTCTTGTTCCCTCCATAGGTAAATCTGTGTATTATGTTTCATTCATAGATGATTTTTCAAGGAACACATGGATTTATTTTCTTAGAAAGAAATCTGAGGTATTTGATAAATTTAAAGAGTTTAAGGCTCTGGTAGAAAATCAGACAGAGAAGAAAATAAAGATATTGAGAACAAACAATGGTGGAGAATTCTACGGAAATGAATTCGAAGAATTCTGTAAGATGTGTGGTATAGCAAGGCAGAAGAATACTCCATACACTCTTCAACAGAATGGAGTTGCAAAAAGGATGAACAGGACATTGATGGAAAAAGCAAGGAGCATGCTCAGCGGTGTTGGGTTAGGACAAGAATTCTGGGCAGAGGCAGTGGGTACAACATGTTACCTAGTCAATCGATCACCTTCATCAGCGTTGGATGATAAAACTCCACACGAGGTATGGTCTGCAAATAAAACCTCTCTGCAACATCTTAGAGTGTTTGGTTGTGATGCTTATGTACATGTTCCAAAGGAAAATAGGAGTAAGCTGGATAAAAAGGCTGAAAATTGTATCTTTATTGGTTACAAAGATGGTGTGAAAGGTTATAAGCTTTGGAACCCATAAACCAAGAAGATTGTTTACAGTCGAGATGTTATTTTCAGAGAGGTAAAAGATATGTCCAAACAGGAATTCCTACCAACACAAGACGAACCTAAGAAAATAGATCTTGAGTTGGATGTTGCAAAATCTGAATCATCTGAAGAAGAGGAAGAAGAAGAAGAAGAAGAAGAACCTCATACCCTAGTATTGAGGAGATCATTGAGAGATAAAATGCAACCAGAAAGGTATAATCCACCTGATTTTCATTCCAATTTTGCTTTATCTATTACTGATGATGATCCCAGAACTGTTAGGGAAGCAATGAATTTAGAGGATAGTAAACTTTGGAAGAAGGCCATGGTTGAAGAAATGGATTCCTTGGATAAGAATGAGGCATGGGATATAGTTGAGTTGCTAGGTAGAAGAAAATCTATTGGTAGCAAATGGTTTTTTAAGAAGAAGTTTAATGCACAAGGTAAAATGGAGAAATACAAAGCTCGGTTAGTAGAAAAAGGTTATTCCCAGGTAGAGGGAATTGACTTTGGTGAGATTTTTTCTCCTATTGCTAAGTTAACTTCTATTAGATTTATTTTATCTATTGTTGTTGCCTTTGATCTTGAAGTGGAACAGATGGATGTGAAGACATCATTCCTACATGGGGATCTGGAAGAAGAAATCTACATGAAGAAGCCAGAAGGCTTTGTAGTGAAGGGAAAGAAAGAGTTGGTTTGTAAGCTAAATAAGTCACTATATGGTCTGAAGAAATCACCTAGGATGTGGTACCAAAAGTTTGACACATACATCCTTGGATTGGGATTTGTAAGAAGCAGGCTTGATCACTATGTATATTCCAAGCAGGTTGGTAATCACTTCATTTATGTAGTGTTGTATGTTGATGACATGTTGTTGGTAGGAAATAACATGGATGTTATCAAGGAGGTGAAATCACAGCTATCCTCCAAATTTGACATGAAGGATCTCGGTGCTGCTAACTTCATTCTAGGAATGGAGATTAAAAGAGATCATGCAAATAGGAAACTCTGGTTGAATCAGAGAAAATATGTTGAGACGATATTGCAGAGGTTTAATATGCATGAAAGTAAACCAGTCAAGGTTCCTATTCCTATAGGTGTAAAGTTATCTACAGATCAGTGTCTCGAGTCACAGGAAGAAGAAGAGGACATGTCCCATGTTCCGTATGCCAGTGCAATTGGCAGTTTGATGTATGCAATGGTCTATACTAGACCGGAAATTGCACATGTAGTGGGAGTTTTGAGCAGGTATATGTCAAAACCAGGGAAGGAGCATTGGACAGCAGTAAAGAGGGTCTTCAGGTATCATCGTGGCACTAGCAGTTATGGATTGTGCTACCAAGGAAGACCAGGATTGGACAGAGTGGTGGACATACATGGCTTTGTTGATGCAGACTAGGTTGGAGATCTGGATCACAGAAGATCTACAAGTGGGTATGTGTTTAACCTATTTTGAGGAGCAATCAGTTGGATGAGCAAAAGACAGGCTGTAGTGGCACTCTCAACTATAGAATTTGAATACATGGCAGCCACTCATGCAAGCAAGGAAGAAGTATGGTTACAAAGATTGTGTTCAGGTATTGGGTTGGTACAACAAGCAGTGAGATTAGATTGTGACAGTCAGAGTGCAATCTTATTGGAAAAGAACCCAGCTTATGATTCGAACACAAACCATATTGATGTTCAATATCACTTTGTCAGAGACATGGTTGAGGAAAAGAAAGTGTTGTTGGAAAAGGTTGACACTTTGAAGAATGTTGCAGATTCATTGAAAAAGTCTGTGAGCACAGAAAAGTTCTCCTGGTGTAAAGTAACAATGGGCATTGTTTCCCTGGATTGTTGACTATATAATTCCCTGGACCCCTGGATGCAAAGAAAACAACAAGTGGGAGAATGTCGGGTATGTGTTATATTCTTTGCATGTGTGTGTGTGGGTGCGTCAAGTTCGACAATTGCATCTGACGATCCCTCTAGTAGTGTCCTTTGTGTCATGTGCGTCAGGATATTTCCTAGGGGGATCCCAGGGGGGCCAAGTATGCCCCCCCTGGTTACGTGCAGCATTCGGGGTAGCGCCCCGAATTTTTTTTTTGGGCATTTTTTTGCTATTTTTAACGGTTTACTAAATTAATCCCGGATTAAGGGATTAGGGTTTTCGTATCTACGAAATACCTAAAAACATTGTATATATTTTATGGTGAATGGTGAAAATTGATAATGAATATAAGAAAGGTTTTCCCGGTTGAGGGTTTCCGGTATAAAATCTTTGTGTACTTTGTGTATGAGCCATTGATTAAATTCTGTTTTGCTTAAGAATCTATATGCATTGCTTTACTTCACAGGTTTAAAACTTACAAAATATTCTCCAAGATTGATTTTGGGTCAGGCTATCATCAGGTAAGAATTAAAGAAGAATACATCAGCAACACAACTTTTCAAACAAGGTATGGCCATTATGAATTCACAGTGGTTCCATTTGGGTTATCAAATGCACCAAATATCTTCATGTGTTTAATGAATGGTGTTTCAAAGAATACTTAGATAAGTTTGTCATTGTCTTGTTGGATGAAATTCTTATATATTTTAAGTCAAAGGAAGATCATGAGAAACACTTGAGGATGGTATTACAGGTATTGAGGGAGCATTTGTTGTATGCAAAATTGAGCAAGTGTTCATTCTATCATTAGAAAATTCATTATTTGGGCCATATCATTTCGGAGGAAGGAATAGCAATGAATCCAGAAAAGATAAGGGCCATTGAAGGATGGCCAACACCAAGGAATGTGACAGAGGTCAGATCATTCATGGGCCTTGCAGGATACTATAGGAGATTTATTGAAGGATTCTCAAAGATTGCACACCCAATCACTTCCTTGCAAAAGAAGGGTGTGAAGTTTCAGTGGAAATTGGATTGTGAAAAGAGTTTCCAACACTTGAAGAATTTATTAACAAGTGCTCCAATACTAAGGATTGTTGATCCAAATGAAGACTTCATTGTATGCACTAATGCATGTAAAGAAGAGCTTGGTGGAGTCCTTAGTCAGAATGGGTATGCAGTATGCTATGAATCAAGGAAGTTGAAGGAGCATGAAAGGCTCTATGCTACTCATGATTTGGAGTTGGAATCCATAATGCATGCCTTGAAGATGTGGAGGCACTGCCTCATGGGGAAAATATTTGAGTTGTGGACAGACCATAGTGGCCTGAAATATTTATTGGGACAACCAACTCTAAATGTCAAGAAAAGCAGGTGGTTATAAATTCTCAGTGAATATGACTTTAATATAAAGCATATCAAAGGGAAAGAGAACAAGGTGGTTGATGCACTTAGCATAAGGGTGCATGAGTTGCATGCTACAACCATTAGTATGTACCAATTAGATTTGAAAGAAAGAATTTTAGAGGCTGGAAAATCAGATTTTCAATACATGGAAATAATAACAAAATTATAACAAGGTATTTTGCAGCAGAAAATTTAAGACTATAAGCTAGAAAATGATGAAATTCTCATGTATAAGGGCCGAATTTATGTGTCAAATTCCAAGGAATTGAAAAATATGATATTGAGAGAAATGCATAATGTACCTTGTGTTGGGCACCCAGGTTATCATAAAACTATTTCAGTTGTCAAGAGCCAATATTATTGACCAGGCATGAAGAAAGAAGTTGTTGATTTTATTGAAAAATGTTTTGAGTGTCAAAAGGACAAGGCTGAGCATAAACACTCAGCTGGTTTGCTATAGCCATTGCCCATTCCCGAGTGGAAATGGGAAGTTGTAACAATGGATTTCATCACCAAATTTCCCAGAACAAACAAGCAACATGATTCTATCATGGTAGTGGTAGATAATCTTACTAAAGCTGCCCATTTTATTCCAGTAAAGCTCACTCACAAGGAAACCAATATTGTTGATATTTATATGAGAGAAATTACTCGACTACATGGTATACCCAAGACAATTGTGTTTGACAAAGATCCAAAATTTACATCAAATTTTTGGAAAGGATTATTCAAGGGATTTCGAACAAATTTGAATTTTAGCACAACTTATCATCCAGAGTCAAATGGGAAAACAAAGAGAGTGAATCAAGTGATTGAGGATATGTTGAGGATGTATGTGATGGATAAACCATCAAAATGGGAAGACTACCTACATTTGTTAGAGTTTGCTTATAACAATGGGTACCAAGAATCTATAAACATGAGCCCATTTGAAGCACTTTATTATAGAAGGTGAAACACATCGGTAAGTTGGGACAACCCAAAAGATAGAGTAGTGGTTGGGCCGGAATTGCTCAAGGAAATGGAAGAGCAAATGTTGAAAATAAAACAAAATTTAAAGGCTGCCCAAGACAGGCAAAAAAACTATGATGATAAGGGCATAACTCACAGGGAATTTAAAGTGGGTGACCATGTATTCTTGAAAGTAAAGGCCAATAGAATTTCCCTCAAGTTGGGAAATTTTTCAAAGTTGGCAGTGCGTTATTGTGGGTCGTTTGAAATCCTACAGAGGATTGGGCATGTAGCATACATGTTTTCCTTGCCTGCATCAATGTCTATTCATAATGTATTCTGTGTATCATTTCTCAAAAAGTATATACCTGATGCTAATCATGTCATTGATTGGAATGTGATTTAGGTGGAGCAAGAAGGCACCTTTCAAGTGCATCCAGTGTGCATATTGGACCAGAAGATCAGGCAGCTCCAGAATCAAGCCATAGAGCTAGTAAAGGTCCAATGGACCTGGTATGGTCCTGAAGATGCAACTTGGGAGCACAAGGATGCTATGCGAGCAAAATACCCACATATTTTTGAAGATTTTTGAAATTTTGTTTGTATATGTGTATATACTGCATTGAGGACAGTGCATAAATAAGGGGGAGGGGATTATAATACCCCAAGGTTGAATCCCAACTGTAAATGTAAATATAAATGTACATATGTATATAAGTTGGTGAGATGTTTGTATCAAATCTTTGAATTAGTGTTGTATGTGCATTCCATAATATAGCACACATATGTGTTGCGCACTAAAAGAAGAAGTGTGCACATCTTAGGATACCGCACGCAACAACTTGAGTGCGTGATCTTGAGGCTAGAGAGATTTTATGTATATGTTCATGTTTTTTAGGTTGGTGAGCCTGGACATAAAAAGGACAATATGTTTGTATTATAAATGTAAATCACGCGCAAATATTAATGAAAAATGCATCATTACGGAAAACCAACCATGTAAAAGAGTATGGGGGGATAAACTCCACTAGTTAGTGAAAGGGGGGCTAAAAGTTAAGGATAAGGGGCTAAGCTTGGGAGCTTAAGCCAAAAGGAATATTATATTAATATTCATTAAAGTATAAAATATGTATAATTATTTTATCCTCAGTTCTAAGGATGGGGATAAGTGGGCCAAGGTAGTTCTCAACATGACAAGTGCCAAGTTGGGAACATAAATACATATAGTTTGGACTTAGTGCATTTTCCATCATTCCATCATCATTCACTCAATCATTGAGCTATCCTCTATACTATCCTAATACTGCCAGGGTACTTGTACATGTACATGTACTAGGTTAGCTTAGGAGCTGGACTAAAGAAGCGGGTTGTCAGGCCCCCCGTGGGGATATTGAAGAGGTGGGTTGTCATGCCCGTGAGAAATTCTCTCTGGGTGAGAGAATTGTTGGGAATTGATTTCCCAAAGGTGCCAAAATTCAACTACAGAGCTCTGAGACTTCATGTCTGGATTTTTGTTGAATCCCTGGAAAGGAAGTTGGGCAGTCGAGGGGCTGTGGAGCGGAGAAGGGGCACACTTCCTGGGGTGGGACAGGCATGTGGGGAATGAGGGACTGTAGGTTGTTAGTTTGAGTTGCCACTTGTGACTAAGTTTTCGTGTTGTCTAAGATACATCAGCCTTGTTAGAAATTCCTTTACCCAGGTGGATTTTATCCCTAGCTCGAGGGTGACCCACTGCTGAGATTTTTGAGCAGTGTGGTCTAAGGCTGGGAGGAACATGGAAGTTTTGCATGTAGTTGGTGATCTTTTTATCAAGATAAGTGTTAATTGTGTGTTAAATTATTTGTTACTTTATTATTTATGGGTTTTTCTTGTGTGTGTTGCATGTGTATTTTTATTATTATTCTATATGAATCTGTGTTTTTGCAAAGTATTTGTATGTTTTAATTTGGTATCAAAGTTTGAATTTTTGGTTGGCATATCCTAGTTAGTTTTGGGGGATGCTACAATTATTTTCAGTGACAGCTACGCCACCCCATGCCATAACAACCAATGGAAAGAATTTACAGTGGGGAAAGACTCAATAGAAAGCTTTTGATGAGCTAAAACAAAAGATCAATCAAGCACTAATTCTCACATTGCCTAACTTGTAGAAGCCTTCCGAAGTGGAGACAAATGCAAGTGGGTATGTTATGGGAGTAATTTTGATGCAAGGAGGTAAGATGATATGATATCATTCCAATATGTTTCATGTGGGAGTCTTGAACTATCCTACATATGATAAGGAACTATATGCCATGGTTCAAGTTGTTAAGAAGTGGAAGCACTATCTGATGGGAAAGAAAACCATTATTCACATTAATCACCAGTCGTTGAAATATTTGTAGGCCAATAGTAAGCTTCAACAAACCAGACATTACAAGTGGATGGGATTTTTGAAATAGTTTCATCTAGTCATCAAGTATAAGAAGGGAAACACTAATGAGTTGGAAAACATGTTTTTTAGGCCACCCACATCCAAGTGGCAATATTATAGTTTTGGGAACTTGTATGCACATGGTGCTTTTTACCCATGATGCATACAAAGAGACATACATAGAAGATGAGGAATTTAGAGAGGTGTTTCAACAACTACATGGCCAAATTCATGTAGAAGAAGGTGATGGTAAGGCTGACTATCATCTCTAGAATGGGTTACTCTACAAGCTAGAAAAGCTTTGTGTTCCTAAAGTAGAAATATTTTAGCTTATCAGAGAGGCTCACACCTCCAAGGTTGTGGGGCAATTTGGTGTTGGGAAGACAGTTGCTAACTTACAAATGTATGTGTATTGGTCCAGAATGCAAGAAGATGTAACTCGATATATTAGAGGATGCATGCTTTGTTGTACTAGAAAGCCTAGTAATAGGAAGTAAGGTCTATACCATCCCTTACCTATACCCACTCAACCTTGGGAAAGCATCTCCATGGATTTTTTCGATGGTTTGCTAACATCCAAGAAGGGACATTGATCCAAAAAGGATCCAGAGAAGGTTAAGAACACCTCAGAACGCACAAAAGCAAATCAAAATGCTTAGAATGGCTTCAGCAGACATCAAAAGAGAAAAAAATCAGAGTTCCTAAAACTCAATTAAAATGACATGATCGCAAATATCGCGTTTCAAGCTTTCTAATGGTGCAAACGGCTCGTCAAACAGAGTTACGGATCAAAAGTTATAAGCGGTCAAGGTTTAGTCAAACTTTGTCAAAGTCAAAAAGTAAAAGTGACACGTGGCACCACTGCAAGGGTGACACATGGAACATCTGTATAGCTGATTTGTCATGGGATGACGTGACAAGGATGACCAACACGTGGGCAAGTTAGGTGATGACATGTGTAAGTTTCATGGGAAAATTAGATTGTGACAAGTGGCAGTTTTGTGGACAAATTATATGGTGCCACATGGCCCAGTCATGGGATGCCTTGTGGAACCCCTCCAATGGTTGGTGTGTAAAAGTTTTTGTGACTCCCCAAGAGTCAAACTCATGATCTCTCATTAGCCCAAAGGCCCCCCACAAATCTTCACTACCACTACACCAAACTTTAGTCCTTATTTGTAATATGTTTAAAATTACATTTAAGTTTAAACTTTGAACTAGGCGCCAAAGGAAAGGGGCTAGGCCTTCGGCCCAACCCCTGATTACATGATGTGCCCATATAATCCTAGCCTCTGAGGGGATTATCCATCCACCACCAAATATAGCATTTCCGCCAAGTTTTAAAATCTTCCGTCGTTTTAGCCCTCCGCCAAAGTCGCCACCAGGAACAACGTATGGTTGTAACAACTTTCCAAAAGGGGAGGCCCATGGGATTCGACCCCGGGACCTCCGCCAACCAACGCCCTAACTTATCCTCCACAAACCACTCTGCCAATGGTGTCACTTAATGCTAATCGCCTAGAAACTTGTATAAGAAGGGCTCTCAACAGTGCATTCAGAACACACACAAGCACACGAGAGGTGAGATTGAGAGTGCCCATACAGACTCGTATGGACTTGTACAACCTAGTATGAATTTTTCACGCAGTTCGATATTTTCATAATTTATTGTGGAGTTAATAAAAAGACCTACCCATTTGATAGCAGGACCCGGAGACGTAGTCCACCAGGGACGAACTCCGTTATCAAGTTCTTTGTGTTCATATTGCATGATTATGTCTCTTTTCTTTTGAGCTTTTCCTTTTTTATGGTGTACTTTTGTTTATGCTCATTTAATACAGTTCTTTAATAAGTCACCTGACGAAAAGATCCTGGATCATGTTGGTATCAGAGAAGTCGTCTTTGACTTGAATTGTTGAGTATGAATGCTTACTAGGGCCAAGCATAAGCAAGGTGAAGGAACTCTTAAGATGTTCAATCTCGAAGTTGGTCGTGCATCCTGAAGGAAGAAGATGGAAGAAGAGGATAAGCATGATGAACAAGAGAAAAACTTTCACATGGTCTTTTATCACATGTCAGAAATGGTCGAACGAATGTATGGAGATTACGAGAAGAGGGTGAATAAGAAAGGGAAGAAAAAGGAAGCACCACCAGATGATGATGCTTCAGTAAGCCAAGGGGTTGGAGGAGATCCTTCTGAGCCTCCATCTTCGCCTTCAAGTTCTAGCTCTTCTTCCTCTGAAGCATTTTCATCACTCTCAGCATTCTAACCATAAAGCCTCTTTTAAGAAACCATTATTAAAGCTTGATGTAAAGTTTGCTTTACCTATGTTTAATGGAGATGCTAATCTTGAAAAGTTAGACAATTGGATCCGACAGGTTGAAGTATATTTTCGTGTTCAGCATATTGACGAAGAGGAAGTTAAAGTGCAACTGGATTCTCTTCAGTTGGAAGGCACTGCTCTTGTATGGTGGGAGAGCAAGCTACAGGACAAAAGTAAGTGTGGTAATCTTCTTTCCTCGTGGTCTGAATTTAAAATAGAGATAAGTAAGCAGTTATATCCATTAGGGTATTTACATAAAGCAATGATGGAATGGAAAATGTTGAGATAGAGTAAAGTTCAGACTGTACAAAGTTTCACATAAGAATTTAGGAAGAAAGCTCTAGCATTGAATATTCCTTTGGATTCTTATGAAACTTTAATGAAGTATATTGGTGCACTTCATAGTTATATTCATCATACTTTTCTCTTGTTTAACCCCACTAGTCTTGACGAAGTTTGTGTGCAAGCCACTCACCTTGAGAACAGGGGGAAACATGTTCAAGAAGATCCCACGAAGAAACCTTCCAATTTCCCACAAAAGACTTTCAAGAAGTTTAAAAGGAAGAACAAGAAGAATGCTACAATAACGAGAGAAGGAGGAAAACCATCTTGCACTCATTGCAAGAGGAGCGCTCACGATGAAGAACACTATTGGAAACTACATCCATAAAATAAACTGAAACAGTTCAGTGGAAAGGGGAAGACAAAGACTGTTGCTACAGTGCAGCAAGATCTTGGTTCTGAATTAGGAGATGAAGGAAAGATCACAGCGACTGGAGTACAAGGTAAATATTCTCTTCATGCTAGTTCAAGTTCCAATGATGAATCTTAGATTGATGAATGAAAGAGGAATGAGTTATTTCATATACGAGTTGTATCTAAACATACTAAGATAGATACATTATTTGATCCGGGTTCCCAAGTAAACTTAATATCTAAAGCACTTGTCAAGAATATGGGTATTGTAACGAAACCGCATCTAAAGCCTTACCCTCTTGGTTGGGTATGTGATGAAGAAAAACTTAATGTCACCAAACAATGTAGGTTCAAATTTTCTATTGCTTCAAAGTTGATTGATGAAGTGGATTTGGATGTTGTACCACTTGATATATGTGGCATAGTGTTGGGAAGTCCTTATGTTTATGATAGAAAAGCAGTCTTCTTTCGTCATGAGAACAAATACCACCTTACTAAATTGGGAGTGGAATATATTGTTAGAGCTCACAACATGAGGGTAAATACGACACTTGTTAGTGCGGGGAAAATGAAAAGACTCATAACGGCTAATAAGAGATATGTACTCATGGTCATCAAATAGAAAGATGTCGGGACATATGAGGCTTTCCAAGGGTGTGATCCATCTCATAAAAAGGAATTAATTGATATTGTCTCTAAGTATGATGATATTTTTCAGGAACCAGATGGATTACCTCCTAAGAGGGAAATCCAACATGAGATACATCTTCATCATGATTCTCCTCTTCCTATTGTGGGCATGTACATGATGTTAGTTGTGGAGATGAAAGAGATCAAGAAGCAGGTACAGGTCTTATTGGATCAAGGGGTCATCGGGCCCAGTTCATCTCCTTGTGGTTCTTCGATCGTGATAGTTCCAAAGTGTTAGCGTCATAAGTCACTCCTGGATTGCTTGCAGGAGCAGAGCCCGACGCCCATCAGTTTTTATGTCACGGTTTAATAAATGGGGTGATCAAATGGGTAAAGACTCAAGAAGATAAAACTTTGACTCAGGAGACCGAGCCTGGTGTGTATGCAGCAAGGGAGGTCTTGATCCAACTTCTGTCAGTAAATGGATTAAAGGGTGACAGAGGGAAGACTTGTGAGAAGGGCGAGCAAGACTACCTCGGGCGACAAGCCTTCGGAAGCTTGAGGATGAAAAACTCAGAAGCCAAGATCCTCTTGGTCTGGAGCTTCAAGGAGCTGAAGAGTGACTCAACTGGATCCTCCAATTCTAAGTCATTCAGCGCTACGAAAATAACAGGAACCGATTAGAAACAATGTAACTGTTGCAGTGATCCAACCTACATCATCCTATAACAGCTACAACTCGACTGGATCCTCCAATTCCGAGCTATTCTAACACAGTATACAAGAGATGGAAAAGAAGCTGACATCCATAAAGTAAGAAGTCTCAAATGCCATATACATTAACCAGAGCGACTAGCGCTTCATCAAAACTTTACAATCGGGATCCTTGCTCAACCATCGACTGAGTCTATATACTCAGGAAAATCGCCTAACAGAGGTGTCCTTGGTCCTCCAAGGCTCGGTGTCCCTTCAGCCAAATTCGGACGGGCTTTCCCTGTCAGACGCCACCTTAATTGTGCATGGCTCCTGCAGGGGGAGTAGCTAAGCCAGTAAATGTTGATTTAGCATGTGCAGACCTCCTCTGGCTAGTCGAGGACTCAGCATGGATTCTTTGAAGAACTGGGTACACAGGACCCTCTCGAGCAGACCGCTTGCCAGACCTTCCATACCTTACACTTAATGCATGAGGAGAGGTTTCACCCACCCCTTCTCGCCTTTATTTACTCCAAGCGAAGGCCGAGAGCGGGATCGTATCAGATGGTTCCTGGAGATCGAGACGATCCTTTCGGCGACTGGACTCGGCGCCCTTGGCCCCTTTCAGCACAATTCCTTTCTTTCCCAAGTGACCACGGGCTGTGACCCCGAGTTTATTCCCAAAGCACTTTTGGAGTTCCCAAACGGAAGGAGTTAATCCTTGCTTCTTGAAATCACGATGGGAAAAACGTCGAGACGGATTAATCTGGTGCCACGCGCCCCTTTGGATCTGACGGTTCTGAACTCTCCCGACAATGTTGTGGGCCCCAAGTCTTGGACGCTCTCACTACTTCGCGTATCGAGATATGATGGAGCTGTTTTTTGTGCTTCGAAACTGCGATGGGCGAAAAGGCGGGGAGCCTAATCGCGCGTCAGGTGTTCGCTTCAAATGGACGGCTGATAATGCCCCCTGATACTATGGGCCCAATTTTAAAAGTTCTTTCCCTTTCGCAATTCGCAAGTTCATGGGTCAAAGACCCTCGACCCCCTTTTCTAAATTCTCGATCCTCGAGATGGCGATACGGGTCGGGCCCCCTTTCTGGTCAGCGCTCTTTGCATGTAACCGTCGGCTAGAGCCCAAGTACTAGCGCCTTTCGCTACTCGTGACTTCGTGAGTTGGAGTATCAGACTTTGGCATTCTCCCCTCGCGAAGTCCCGAGACGCGACGGGCAGCAAAGGTTGACCCCCTCTGGGCACTTTTCGTAACTCGCAATCTCGCGCAACTAAAAGACACAGTCCGCCCTCTGAACTCACGAACCCCGAGTTCGAGAAATAACACTGCGCTTGAACTGCTTGCGATCAACGGCCCTCGTAAATTCGCACGTGCCTCCCGAAGGATTCCGACCGTTGAATTCCTTAAAACTTTTAGCGCTATACTTGACGCGACTCGGTTAATCTGCAATTACCGATCAATCATTGTTCTGCTCTGTCGTTGAATCCTTTCTGCTGAAGAATGAAATGCCCGCTCGCTTGATTTTAAGTCCGAAAAGGACTTCTTCTATGTGTTGTGCTTGGGCGCTTCTCGTGCAACCTGCAGACCCGGATATCCCTATGTCGAAGACAAGTAATGTTGCTAACACAAAGAAAGATGGCACATGGTGAATGTGTGTCGATTACTGGGCTTTAAATAAAATCACGATGAAAAATCGATACCCTCTTCCTTGCATAGATGGTTTACTTGATCAATTAAAGAATGTTGTTTATTTCACTAAGTTGGATTTGCGTAGTGGATATCATCAAATCAGAGTCACAGAACGGGATATATGGAAGACTTCCTTTAAAACCAAACAAGGATTGTTTGAGTGGTTAGTTATGTCATTTGGGCTTCGTAATGCTCCGACAACTTTCATGTGTGTGATGAATGATGTATTCATGCCTTTCCTGGATGACTTTGTGATTGTATATTTAGACGACATTCTTGTTTTCAGCGGGACTTGGGATGAACATGTAAGGCATGTAAAGGAAGTATTGGATACCTTGCAAAGGGAAAAATTGTATGTGAAAATGTCGAAATGTGAATTTGGCAAGATTGCACTTGTATACTTAGGTCATATTGTGGGAGGAGGACAAGTGAAGATTGATCCTTCCAAAATTGATGTAATTCTCAAATGGCCTAAGCCAAAAAGTGTGATCGAGATCCGAAGCTTCTTGGGTGCAGTCCAGTATTGGAGGAGATTCATTCCCAACTTATTCTTTATAGCAGCTCCTTTGCATGCCTTAACCAGTGTGAAGACCACTTTTCAGTGGGAAGGAAAGCAACAAAAATCTTTCAACATTTTGAAGGAGAAGATCAGTACCGCACAGGTATTAGCACGGTCGAATATTCAACAGTCGTTCGGGATCGAGACAGATGCCAGTGGATACACCATGGGTGAAATATTGATGCAATATCGTAAGCCTATATGTTACCACTCTGAGACTTTTAACGGAGTTGTTGTTAACTATCCTACATATAATAAAGAGTTGTATGCATTAGTTCAAAGCGTAAAGAAATGGAAGCATTACTTGTTAGGTAAGGAAACAATTATACATACATATCACCAGCCCTTACAGTATCTTCAAGCACAGACCAAATTGCAACAATCTCGGCACTATAGATGGATGGGTTTTCTACAACAATTTCATTTGGTAATAAAGTACAAGAAGGGTACAAGTAACAAGGTAGCCGATATGCTTTCCAGACCTCCTATTGTTGCTTCTATTATTTTGAAGAATACTTCTTTATCTCATGATAGCTATGTAGAGCAATATGTCATCGATGAAGATTTTAAAGAAGTATATGAGAAGCTAACCCATGGTGCACAAGTAGAGAACTATTGTCTACATGGAACATTACTCTATCATCTTGGGAAGCTATGTATTCCTACAAGTGAACGAATCCATGTGATACGAGAAGCTCATACTTCTCTTGTGTCTGGGCATTTTGGGGTAGGAAAAACTATGGCTCATTTGCAGAGGTTTTATTACTGGCCTCAAATGAAAGCAATTGTAACTAAATATGTAAAGGGGTGTGTGATGTGTTCTACTTGTAAGCCCACTAATAGAAAATTGGGGCTATACTCACCACTTCCTCTTCCATCCCATCCATGGGAAAGTGTCTCCATGGATTTTGTAGGGGTTTTACCAATGACCAAAGGGGGTCATGATTATTTGTATGTCGTAGTGGATAGGTTCAGCAAGATGTGTATCTTGATGCCATGTAAAAATTAGATCATTGTTGAGCAGACTGCTAATCTCTTTTTTCAGTATGTTTGAGTTCACTTTGGATTACCTGCGTCCATTGTCTAGGATTGAGATACTCGATTCCTTAGGGATTTTTGGACTAGCTTATGGAGAATGATGGACACCAAATTGAAGAGGAGCACTGCTTTTCATCCACAGATCAACAGACAGGCAGAGGTGGTAAACAGAACAATGGTGCTTTTGCTTCGAGGTTACTGCTGCAAGCATCCTAAGTTATGGGATGAACAGATACCCTATGTAAAACATGCTTATAATCAAGCTTTACATTCGTCCACTCAGAGTTCACCTTTGGAGACTTGTTTTGGGTACCTACCAAAGGTTCCTTTGTACTTGATGTATGGGAGATATGTCGATGTGAATGAAGAATGAATAGAGGACAGAGCCTGCAAGTTCATTCATAGGATTCAGCGGATACATCAGGCAGTCGAGGAATAGTTAGAGAAGAGTTAAGCACAATATAAAGCTCGACGTGATAAGCACCTGGTTGTTCATCAGTTGCAGGTTGGAGACTGAGTATGGCTTCACATCAGTAAGGAACGATTGAAGGGTGAAGGCAAGAAACTCAAGCCCATCCGATATGGACCCTTCATTATTTTGGAGAAAAGCAGCACTAATGATTTTCGTTTAGATCTTCCACCTTATATGCAGATTTATTCAGTTGTGAACGTAGAGAACTTGAAACCTTTTTAGCCTCCCATGATCATGGATCAGGATGAGGAAGTTTCAATACTTTCAGTTGATGAGTTTTCACCTGATTACTTGGATGAGTTGTAGGAAGATATCATCCTAGACAGAAGGACGAGGACTTCACGCAGGGGTGATGTTGATTATCTTCGAGTAGGCTTAAAGGGCACACATCCAAGCAAGGAAAAGTGGATTGAGAAGGATAAAGTAAGGGGACTCTTCCCTCACTTACTAGTTGATTAATGAAAGCTTTTGGTGGTCCAAAAAGCTCTCAATGGGAAGGCGTGATCCAAAAAGGATCCAGAGAAGGTTAAGAACACCTCAGAATGCACAAAATCAAATTAGAACGCTCAGAATGGCTTCAAAAAACAACAAAAGGGAAAAAGTTCAAATTTCTCAAAACTCAATGAAAATGGATTGATCGGGAAGAGCGCGTTGCAATATTTCTAACATCGCAAACAGATCATCAAATACAGTTACGGATCAAAAGTTATAAGCGGTCAAAGTTCAATCAAACTTGGTCAAAAGTCAAAAAGTAAAAGTGACACATGGCACCACTGCAAGGGTAAGACATGGCACATCCATACATCTGATTTGGCATGGGATGATGTGACAAGGATGGCAGACACGTGGGCAAGTTAGGTGATGACATGTGTCAGTTCCATGGGCAAATTAGATTGTGGCAAGTGGCAGTTTTGTGGACAAATTATATGGTCCCACGTAGCCCAGTCATGGGCTGCCACGTGGAACCCCTCCAATGGTTGGTGTGGAAAAGTTTTTATGACTCCCCAAGAGTCAAACTCATGACCTCTCATTAGCCCAAAGCCCCCCCACAAATCCGCACTACAACTACACCAAACTTTAGCCCTTATTTGTAATATGTTTAAAATTACATTTAAGTTTAAACTTTGAACTAGGTGCCAAAGGAAAGGGGCTAGGCCTTTGTCCCAACCCCTGAATACATGATGTGCCCATATGACCCTAGTCTCCACCAGCCTAGGGACTTATCCATCCACCACCAAATATAGCATTTCCGCCAAGTTTTAAAACTGTCTGTCATTTTATCCCTCTGCCAAACTCGCCGCCAAGAATAATGTATGGTTGTAACAACTTTCCAAAAGGGGAGGCCTGTGGGATTCGACCCCAGGACCTCCACCAACCAACACCCTAACTTAGCCTCCACTAACCCCTCCGCCAATGGTGTCACTTAATGCTAACCGCCTAGAAACTTGTATAAGAAAGGCTCTCGACAGTGCATTCAGAACACACCCAAGCACATGAGAGGTGAGACTGAGCGCGCCCATATGGACTCATACATACTTGTATGGCCTGGTATGGATTTTGGATGCAGCTCAAGATTTTCATAATTTATTGCAGGAGCAGTGGCTCGCAAACTGAAGCAGGGGTGCCTCTTGGGTCAAAAAGTGTCCAACTCGGATCGAGGCGTGGAGATAGTCATTTTTAGGTAAAACGATGCCACGAACGCAATGGTGGTGTTAGTTTTCTAATATGAGCAAAGCCTTTGTAGCTCAACTCCAGAATGAGGTATACTTATGTATTTTGCCCAATTCTTTTGTGGAGTTAATAAAAAGACCTACCCATTTGAGAGCAGGACCCGAAGACGTAGTCCACCAGGGACAAACTCCGTTATCAAGTTATTTGTGTTCATATTGCATGATTATGTCTCTTTCCTTTTGAGATTTTCCTTTTTTATGGTGTACTTTTGTTTATTCTCATTTAATACAATTCTTTAATAAGTCACTTGACGAAAAGATCCTGGATTAGACATGACTATCTATTTTTAGTAGTTGAAATGTTCAACAAGATGTGTATTCTTATGCCTTGTAAAAAGACCATCCAAGGACAAGAAGCGACAAGCATGTTCTTTGAACAGGTTTGGGTGCACTTTGGGATACCAAGGAGCATCATCTTAGGCAAGGATACCAAATTTATCAGTGCCTTTTAGACTATACTTTGGGAGAAGATGGACACAAAGTTGAAGATATCTACATGATTCCATCTAAAGATAGATGGGTAGACAAAATTAGTCAATAGGACAATGGTACAACTTTTGAGGGGTTGCAATCAGAAGCATCCAATGACCTGGGATAAAAATATGATCTACAATCAACACTCTTATAATACAGTAGTCCATACTTCTATCGGTAAGTCCCATTTTGAAACTTTATTTAGATATTTCCCACCTTCACCCTTGGATGTTGTATATAGACAACAAGGAGGAATTAGGGAAGACATCAAAGGAGAATCATTAAAAGCAAAGAAGTTTTTTGAAAATATTAGGCATATCCATTTGCAAGTATAGGAAACACTAAAGAAGTCATAGGAAAGGTACAAGGCCCAACATGATCATAAAAAAACAGAAACACCATTCAAAGTGAGAGACGGAGTTTGGTTACAAATGAACAAGGAAATATTATAGGGTCTTGGTAGGAAGATCAAGGCTCTATGGTATGGCCCTTTTGAGGTATCGGAGAAGGTGGGTGATAACACCTATAGACTCGATCTACCCCCATACATGCACATTTACTCAATACTGAATGTGGTGAATATAAAACTCTATAAGCCTTCCATTTTGGATCGGGAAACTAAGGAGTCAGTCGTACCTACCATAGAGGAATTAGTACCAGAAGCTGGAGCAGAGTTGGAAAAATATACAGTATTGCAGGAGAAGTCCAAAACTAATAAATAGGGGTAGCATGACCTTTGGCAGATTGGGTTGAAATCACAACTTCCAAGCAAGGAAAAATGGTACTCCAGGGAGAAGGTAGAGGAAAATTTTCCTCACCTCATTCGGTAAAATATTTTGGGGACCAAAAGCCTCCCTAAACGGGGAGGTATGATCCGGAATGGATCATTATTGTTTTTTTCATCTATCTTAGTACTTTTTGGGTGGAAAAATTAGTGGAATTGACTTGCAAGGTGCATTTTAGTGGCATGTCCTAGTTTGGATATTTAGGGTCGGGAACCTTCCAAAGCCATTTTGAGGCATCAGATGACATTTTTTTGGGTCAAAACTTCGCAAGCATATCTCTCAACCCCTTAATGTTGTTCTACACACCGAGAGCTTCCCAACGGTACAAAATTACCTCAATCGAAGTTCGTATGTGGAAGTTATGCCCCCCACAAGTTGACCTAGCTTGTTAATCACCATGGTACTGAGTGGATGCCACATCATCCCCCATTACTCATACATGTGGAGCTAGCCATGTGTGTAATTTCAAGAAGATTCTAAAAGGTCCAAATCCTTATCACTAATCAAGGGTTGAGGATGCAAAAACCTTAACTCTAGACTGTTGTCGAGCTATGTTAAATATTGGGTTGCTAGGAAGAGAAGGGGTTCCATTATTTTGTAGTGTACTTGTTCCATTGTTGAGTAGACCATCCAAGGAGTGGGATTTGAGACCATAATAAAGGTAGGAAGAAGAGTATGTAGTAACCATTTAGGCCACAGAGTCATAAGAAACTCCATAGTGAGTGTCCCTTTCTTTGTATTTGAATTTTCATAATCGAAGAAAAGTGAACAAAGCATAGGCCTCACCTTCTAGCTGGGTTTTCTCCCATATTGGGTTTCTAAGAATACATATTGTGTTCAGTTGTGTGGATGTTGTGTATATTTGTCTATTATTTTCATTTTTGTATTCAATTATTTTCATAAATCTAAGAAATAAGCTAGTAATAATTAATCTAAGATCTCAACAAATAAATTGCATAATCTAATATTACAAAATATTATAAGATTTGTTGTGACAGATTGTTCTAATGGAATATCCATGGTAGTTTGTAGATCACTTGTGGGCTATAACCTTAAGTCCATTGGCAACCTCACATATTATCTTGAACATCCTATCATGTGATGAAAATCTCAAGTTTACCTCTCATACAATATGAGATGTAAACTTATCCAATGGGCATTATTCAAAGAAGATGGAAACATACAACACTTAACTAACTCCTAGGTAGCCTAAAGTAGGGAAGTTAGGGTAGGGCCCTAATAGTTGAAGATAAAGGAACCCATTGTTCATAATTGAATTCCTTGGTTCCCAACACTAGATATTCCTTATCCAATCTACATTAGAGCAGTAGAGGGAAGGGGGATAACCCAAGGGTCTATTTGGTATAAAATAGGATCCCATTCCTAGTGTTTTGTAGGTTAAGGGTGAGGAGATGTTGATTGAGTGGGATTGTTGTGGTTGGGAAGGTCTATAATGTTAGTTCCTTGTTTGGGAAATATGGGAATTGGGTTGAATGTGATATATTATATCCATGCCATAGGAAATTCACCCTTGTGGATTCATAGCCCCAACCTGGGGGTGGCCTCTATGATAGAGTGCCTACAGTTGGGTGGAACATTCTTTGTTTTTGGCCAATTGGTGAAGAATCCAAATCAAGATAAGTACTTTTTCTTGTTGGTCATATTTATTATTTATTTTTGCTATGAGTTACTTGATGATAATAAGTAATTTGACAAATTAATATGTTTTAATTCATTTTGTAAAGCATTAAAGTTTGTTTGAATGTCTGTGTGCATGCATATTAAAGGAATGGATTTGGATAGGTGTTGCATTTGATTTATATGTTCTCATAGTTTAAAATAGTTATCATTGAATGCCTTGATTTCATGTGAGTTTACATCAATGGTGTAATTAAGTTGTTATGAAGTACCTCATCCCTTCAATAGTATTATAGAGGGGGTTGGGTATGCTACTCCCAGACCCACCTTAGCCATTCCAACTACTCCAACACTACAAGGATAACACCTTGTAGTGGATGTTTTTACGAAACCTCCTCGAAAAATTTGTCCTTTCTCTGTTTATAGCAGAGGTTGTTAGCGGAGCTGGGAGGACAAAGCTTTTTGTGGAGGTTTTTTTACTGATGCAACTATAAGGAACATATGCCCTGATTCACATATAAACATGACGCCCAAGTGCTTAAATGTTCGGAAGCATTGTCATACATTGTAATAAAATAAAATAAAACAAGCATTAAATAATGTGCCCTAGTGTCGTTGAACATTATGACCTGGTGTGTATCCATGTCCTCAAGTGCATCGAGGTAGGGTAAATAAAAAAAAATTACCAAACCAGTTTTCATTATTACACTTCATCCTATGCTTCCAAACTCTCAAGCAAGCACTGGTGCTCACTCTCCTTCCAAGGACACCCTGTTTGTGGTGCTCTACAATGAGTTCAATAGCTCCACTGGTAGATTCCACACATTTCCAAATTTTGGAAATTACCATGAATTTTCATTTCCTCTCAATGGTGGAACCATGCCTCCTTGGGAGATAAGATTCCACGTAAAAATTTTATGACCTTCCTATTTGTATTTTGATCTAATTAAAATTTGAATTTGGCTTGAAATTTGGCCTTTTTTTTTCCAATTCCACGTGGTGTGTCTGAATGCTTCGGCTTATCTCGAAGCAGTGCGTAAATGCATATTAAGCATTGCCACCGATGTGTAGAATCTAAAAGTACGCATCAGTATTGTTCAAAGAAAAGAGCCACGATTAATTTTTAAAAATAACATAGTGGTGTGTCTTTTGTGACATCTTGTTAATGATGCATTATAAAAGACAACACACCGCTAACCAACATGTCAATGCTCTGTGAACACTGGAGCATCGGGACGTTCAATTCAACAAAGTGCACCGCTAAATTTATATCTCCTAAAATTTAGTGTAGCAATGCATCCATGTTAACCAAATGCACCAATGTTGTTAAGAGAACCACATCGGGGAAAATAATGAATGACTTGGCATAGGAAATCAACTTGTAGGATACCACATTACCAGTTCTCTATACAACACAATGCACTGCTAAACAAAATTTTGGTGCGCCAATAACACGGTAGTTGTTGGGCTCTAAAGATGTCCTAAAAACAACCTCTATGCATCAACCAAAGGTAGGCGCTAGCACAAGCGTTTTACTTGTCGCCTACGTAGGTTCTTACCTTTTGTTTTCAATACCCAACCTCCAGAGATGAAACACTTGTAAAGGAACAACAATCGTAAAGGGAATGGCAGTTGTTCTATTAAAAGGAACAGCACGACTTGCAAAAGGAACAACAATCGTTACATTGGGCCGAACTAATATTGAATTAATTGCATTGTAGTATTTTCCCAACTTATCTAATTTGTCAACCTGAGGATCGTAAACTGACGAAGCACACGCAAAGTATATGCAAGATTGAAGCGGGACTAATCTAATCTAATGTTTAAGCTACAACTGGAATTGAATCATTAATCTAACACGTGACTGGAATTGAATCATTAATCTAGTTGCATAAATGAAATTACTCTAAGAATGGGAAATTACGTAAAGGAAATTAATCTAGAAATGGAGAACTACATGAAGGAAAAGCAAGTACAACATGTGAAGAGTTAAATAACACAACAACATATGTGAGCTCACTCTAATGAAGCAATCTTATATTAAAATAACCAAATCAATCTTCATAACATAATAATGAAAGCATGAAAACCAAAACCATGAATCAAAGCTAAGAATCCCTTTCTCTTTTGAATCCTAATGACTACTCTGATTCCAATTACATATTCTAACTCCTATTCTTCTTGAATAATCTAATTGCTTCTAATTGAATTCTCATGAAGAGAGCACTCTCCTTTATATATGAGAGCCTTGAAGATAAGATAACCATCTCATTATTACAGATCCACTATTCTCTCAACCTATTTTCCATTATTACAAAATATAATCCCTTTAAATCCTCACACATATCTCTCATATATCTTAGATAAGATATTCCAACCAAA
>ML811083.1:84262-118577 GCA_009831015.1 Picea engelmannii
TTTGAGAGCTCCAACTCTCTAGTTTCTCTAGCACCCACTAGAAGGAAGCACCAACTCCCTGAGTATTCCAGCACCAACTGGATGGAAGCACCAACTTCCTGAAAGTTCCAGCACCAACTGGATGGAAGCACCAACTTCCAGTTTTACAGGCTCCAACCTGCATAACAGAGAACACTTGTTCTCCCTAGCACCACCCTGCCACCCTAGTTTCTCTGGCTACAACCATATGGAAGCTACAACTTCCTGTGTTCAAGCACCCACTTGAACTTCTGAGGACAACCGTCCTCCCAAGCACCTCCCAACCTCCCTAAAATATGAAATAATGAATACACAGACAACTACTCAGATAAATCAAGTCTTACCAATCTTTCTCTATATCTGATCTTCGGCAAATTGTTCTGCAATTCTTTTCTTCTTTTGTTTGTTTAGCATGCCTTCTCTGCATCACCTTTTCTGTCATTCTGCTCTGCTTCTGTTCTGTATGTCATTCTACTCTGCTTTTGTTCTGCATTTCATCTTGCTCTCCACATTTGCTTCTTCTCTTGCTATGCCTCTGCTCATTTTATTTTTCTTACTGTTTACTCATTTTTCATTCAGAACAACCAACCCCATACAGTGTCACTCATTTTCTTTTATACAAGCTACCTTGACGATTCCACTTCCCCTTCCAATCGGTAATACAAGGACATCTATCTTGGCAACTGAAACGATAATCGATTTGTCATCATCAGTCTGTTTCTCTTAATTGATTCATAATTGAAGCGTTAATATGTGAGGAAGAACAACAGCCCTCCGATCAATACTTGATCCAACGATCCAGATCTAATCGGGATTTCACTCATCGCGATTTCGGCATTTGCGATGTCAAAATTCACAAGTCCTCCAGACTCGCGATTCTTCGATTCCCGATGGCTCCTTTCATACGCTAGCCCTCGTGAGATTAGCTCCCGGTCAATGTGACCATCACTCCGTGACCACATCCTTATCTTTGACAGCTGGCCTCCACTACGCCACCGTCCTCCTTCGCTGTTGTGCTGACATCTGGCCCTCTCTCATCGGGGTTTCGTGGATCGCGATTCTGACTTGCACAAGACTCTTGTCAACGGGATCCCCGATTTCCCGATGAACAAAATGTCGACGGTGCCCTGATCTTCGACACCTGTCCCTCAGATGGACAGTCCCGATCCCTCCGGGATTTCGAGACTTTCGTTATCAAGTGACTTTGTCATTTCAAAGTCCCGATCACCGATGCCTCTGCTGATGTCACACGTGGTTTGACACGTGTTAGATCCTGCCACGTGTCACTCTGATTCGTGACTTACATGTGCCTGAAGTGTTGAATCTGCCTGACACTTGTCATTCCCTGGTTATGCCACGTGTCCCTAGGTGACGTGGTCTGTTGTCGTGAGTTGGGTCAACGGTCTAGAACACATGTTGATTCTGACGGTTCAAATTCAATCGCGATTTCGCATATCGCGAAATCGGGGTTTTCGTTGCATTGTGTTCTTTGCATATTGAAATCCCGATCCCCGAAACTCCGATGAAGCCTCATGTCTACAAGTGGATGGTCCTGATCTCTGCTTGATTTAACGGCTGCGATCGAATCGCGAAATCGCATATCGCGATTTCGGGGTTTTCGATGTCAAGTGAATTGGACATTTCAAAGTCCCGATCCCCGAATCTCCGGTGACTTATCTCCCTCGCAACTTCTGCAGATCTTACGGTTGTCGGCCTTTCGAGAAATTTGAATGGGATCCAACGGTCACTGGATCTCTGTCTTCCTTCTTCTCTGTAAACTCTTGCTGCGCGCGTTTTCTTCAATGTTGTTCCTCCTGAGCTTTTACATCCGAATCCCCAAGGGGTTTTATCCTTCTTATCCTGCCATCTCCATTGTTGCCATTAATGACAACAACCATCAACACGCATTCGTTGCTTGTTCAATATTTGCCAACATGCTGACCTTCTTAAGTTTTATGAGGAGGGTACATCCCTCAAAGGGAAATCTTCATTGTTAGAGCAGTAAATCTGTTGTTGGGATCATGGTCTACAAGCATTCAAGATCAGTCTCGATCTGTGGTATCAGCACATGGAAGAGGATGTTTATTTCATCGCTAGGTTGTCTAGGAGGGGGGAGGTTTGGCCCCAGTTCCCTGATCTACCGCCTGGTGTTGCAAGAGAGACCCAATTGGCATATGTGTAGAAATATGTCAGTGTGAACATTATTTTCACTTCAGGATTCTTGGATCCTGGTGGTCAAATGCGAATCAGTTCATTTCATAGAGAGGAGGTTAGGTTCTTGTGTCTTATTATCGTGACACTGTCACACTTTACCTCTGATGGGAAGCACGTTAGTTTCCCTTTTATGCATTATGTAGATAGTTTAGTGCAAAGGCCTCGATTGATTAGCTAGATGGATATTTTCTTGAGACAGTTGTGTTTTACGTTGGATCATTGACACGGCACTTTAGATGGAAGGAGATTCTTCCCATTCACGTCACAGTTATTTGCATTACTTTTTGAGATGGTTCATGCCACTCAACCAGAAGTACCCCACTTTCCTACTAGGCCTATGTTTGATGCTCGTATGTGAATGTGGGGGCATTTGTTTCCCAAGAGGGGCCAGTCAAAGTTGCCATGTACTACAATCAGTAGGGGGTTATGTGATTTTTTGACTGGAAAGGACAATCTTGTCCTCAATCTTGTACAATAATCGTATGTGGGGATGGATTGGAGAGGATTTCCAAACATCCTATTTACAGTAGACGAGCCACCAGATGAGAGAGGTAATATTATCATTATGTTTTTGATAAATCTAGTTGCATATTTTTATTTCTTATTTAATGCACATGTAATTTATTGCAACATTTTATTTCAATTATCCGATTATTATTATCTATTGTTTTGCATATATTGACACATATGATGGGGATGTGCCTCCCTAATATGATGAGGAGATGGAGGAGGTAACATATTATCTTGCATCTCATAGACCCTGCATGTTATGTAGGTTGGATCGAAGAGTCCGGATAGAGGTGGCGAATCGCCTATGTGGTGTTATGGTTAGTCATGGAGTGGTACTCGCATTGGTTCATGACATATTATGAGTACCAAAGATGTCTATGATATGGATGACTATACCTCGTGACATGACATTATTGATGTGTCATATTATTAGTGTCATCAATCTCATCAAGAGTTTGAGGGATATTACTCATGTTGCTCATGATTATACTCCATCTAGCTCATCACCAAAGTGATCCACATCCTCTACTCCACCACATGTTCCTCCTCCTCCTCCTGCTTCTCCTCCACATATGTCTGCACCATTCATCAATCCTCTTTCTTCCCCTCCACATATGTCTGCACCATCCATGCCTGATCCTCCTCCACTTGTGTCACCATCCATCGGTCTTCCTACTTCTCTCCACTTGTGTCGCCATCCACCAATCCTTGTTCTCCTCCACTTATGTCACCATCCACTTATCCTACGCATGTGTTCCTCTTCCTCCTCCACTTGTGTAACCATCCATTGATCCTCCTCCTCCTCCTCCTCCTCCTCCAAATGTGTCACAAGTTATTGATGTTGTGGACATTGTGTTCACATCTGGTGTTGCACATGAGCTTGATCCTAGTGGACAGGTATTTGTAGAGAGTATACTTTCATCATTAATTTTTGAGATAGGTATTGATACATAGGCCTCTACCTTTGGTAGAAAAGGCATTGATGCCTCTGGCTCTAGTGGTGGAGCTAGCTAGTAGAGGTACTATTTCACATGTATATTGATTGTTTTATATTTGACTTGAGATGTATATTGATTGTTTTATATTTGACTTGAGACGTATATATGACATGCTGATTGATTTTGATGACATCTATATTTGACATGTATATTGATATATAGATCGCTCATATATATTATGTTTTTTTCATATCATGTTGATGTTGTTGTTGTTTGATTTATAAAATGTATTATGAGTATGCTAATAATTAACATTATTGACGATTTATCTATTTTAAAATTAAATTTGAGATGTATTAGTCATTTAAATTTACAGTTGTCATATAATGTTTAACTTTACTTTTATGAAATCGTTTAATTAATTTGGATTGTGATTGAAAAAACTTATAACTATTAATACCATATAATGTTTAACTCTTATTCAAGGTTAATTGTTTGTTGTCTAGCAAGATAGAATATGTTGATTAAACAGGTTTAGAAGCAAAATTGCATAAATATGATGAGTGAAATTATTGTGATTTGAATACTTATGTCTTTTTCATAAATTGTAATAAGAACATTATGATATAATTATTCACTAATAATAATAATGATGATGTAATAATAATGTTATTTTTTAATGTTTATTATTCAAATATTACAGGACAAAGTTATAATATAATTGTTTACTAAAATCACAATTATTATATTGTTAGGCGAATCATAAAATAATTCAATACATTAATTATCAATCTGGGTTTGTAGACTTATGAAGCACCAGACACAATATATGTAGAACAAATCTCAAAGACACACCTGAGCTATGAAACAAATTCAAATCTGGTTGTTCGTCTGACAGTGGACATTCTAAGGTAGGATTGCAGGTTGGATATAGATTTTTATACCAATGGTATTATGTTGGATCCACTCTGTCAGTTAGATTGAAAACCATTAACCAAAACAAAAGCAACAAAATAAAAAACTAATGCATGTGATCAAGGCATTTGTCATGCGCAGTTGTTGAGCAGTGAAGAATGGCAATCATCAATTGCATCAATCTGTAGCCCTGGACAAAAAAAACTACAAGCCTGAATAAACTGCAACATTAATTAACTATCTTCACTACATAATCCTATTAATTGTCTGCAAGAATCAAACTTAACGAATTGACATCAGTAACAAAATTACAACTAATTCTAATGCAAGGAAATAAAATAAAGAAACTAGGGCATTAATTCTAAGATGAAGGGGGGCATGCCTTCCCTCAAAAGTATGCTTGCTTACACACTTACGAACTCAGAAACACAACAGATAAATCTGCATAAACCAGTCTTTATATTCCAAAATTAATAGAGTACATAGATGTTGAACAGAGTGTGATATGCTCCCTTCTTAATGCTATTATCAGTCTATCAAATCATATGTTTGGGCATGAATGCCTCTGATATTTATACAATGATATTCAAATTAAAAACTAATAGTTCTTTAAACTTCCAATCCCATGCAGTCTACTAAGGATAGTTGAGACAATACAACATTAGCTTCAGCCAAATCAATTCGGACAACAACATCTCATAACAAGTCATTTTGTTACAATTTCATGACCGAAAGCATGAAATCGCAACATACTTGTGTGCACTACAAGAATTGGTTGGATCATTGACCAGAAATAGTGCTCATGATGTTGTAGTATTGGCCAAGTTGGATAGTGGATGTCCATGTGTACGCAATTCTCTACAAAACCCACATCTTTGAATCAGCTGGAACGAGTGAAAAATATCTCAACCGTCGAGGAATATACAGGACTTATTCAACGCACTACAAGAGCATTCCAGTAATTTGGTTAAATTGAGAAATTAAATACATTTCATTCATTGAACAAGGAAAAACCAAATACATAGGCCAAGATAATTACCTTTGAGTCAAAAATGTGTTTTGAGGCAAAATGATAAAAGATATGTCATTATAGGGTAATAGGATGGCAAATTGAAAGGTAAATAGTTAAGACAAGGTCCTGTAGATTGTACCAAAACACATCAAAATAGGGACCCTACATCTCCCACATGCTTGACGAGTTGCATGTCCTCATCCAAAATTGGACCCTCAGTCATCCTTCAAAAAGGATTTCCAAAATTGTTTATACTTTGATAAGACTTGTTTTAAGCCTGGACGACCACATGAGCAGATACATCGAGTTCAAAAATCTCTAGTTGCAGCCCTTCAAGTCTGATCTTGAGCCTGTGATTCCATAGGTGGTTTCTTGGCCTTCCTATACCATCACAGGGCCTTCCTTAGTGAATTCTTGTTCTCCCTTTTTAACCAGGAAATCTCTTCTTGAAATCTGATACTATAGTCCTTCAAAAATACATTTTTGTTTTTAATGAACTCATCTACAACTGTCATCTCCCTGATTTTTCCTTTCGGTCTACCAATCCTCTTATCCTTTTTTGTTGAGTTGTCAACACCAAACAATTCATCCATTGAATTTTCTCCTAAGATTTCATTTACATGTAAACTACCTGATTGGATTTCCTCAACAATTTTCATGATCGCAGGGTCACCATGCAAGTCATTATGCTCTTTAGATGGCTCACACACAATTATCATTTCATCAAGAGTCTTTGAATGCTTTTTCTTGGGAGGGGTCTTGATTATTACCTCTTTCTATGTTGTTCTCTGAGATTAACTTGATTCTCCAGCGAATCTGGTGGCTCGACTCCTTGTCATTATTGGTGGAGTAAGTGTTAACAAAACTCCCCTATTTCTCTCTGATTTCGGCTTCGTTATGCTTGAGATAAAATGAAAGTATTTGTCTCCTTCCTCAAACTTGGGGTTAGCTTCGTGATCTTCGTCCATTCCTGACTCCTTCTCTGCTTCCTCAGGTTCCTTGGCTTCTTCACATTCTTCTTCGGCCTCCTTAGACTTCTCTTCATCCTTTTCAAGCTTCTCTTCGACCTCTTCATATTTTGTCCCCACTTCCTTGGGCTCATGTTCCCTTTCAGCTTTTTGAACTTCTCCAAACTGGTTTCGGGCTAGGAAATTCTCCCATGTATAATTTTTCTTCTTGAGCTCCTCCAAAACCAATAGTTTCATGAGGCTGTGATGATGCAGGTTTCATTCCATCATTCCCGTGTAGAGTTTCCTTTGTGTCGTGGATGCCATCTTGGTCAATAACTTCCATAAAAAGTAGGTCAAGTTAATTTTTTGTCCCTTAAAGTGCAATAGGAGCCTGATATTGTAAAGGAAGGTCAAACTAAAGCGACCCTCACACATAATATAATTTTGTAGCACATTTATAGGTTATGATATCTCCTTTTTAACAGGCAACGTGTTGTCCTCTTAGACCATTATGTCTTTATGTTAGTCAGCTTCAGGAATAGAGCCCAACTCGATTTCTCTACTTGCCTTCTTTTGAAATAGTATTCGTTGTCTTAAGGGAGCTATGTTTCCTACGCAATGGAGTCTTTTGAGACCACAAGCTCCAAATCCCCAATAATTTCCTTGCTTCCATCGAACCCTAGTGTAAATGCCTTGGTAACTTATCTGTTTTGCCCACTTATTTTAGGAAGAAAGGAAACCAACATGCTTTCTCTATTTTCCTCCTATATTTTGGGTAGGCTTCCAGTAGCTCAGCCTTGTCTGGTTTGATTCAGACTGTGTTCTTCATCCTTCTTCAAGGAAAGAGATGCAGGGTTTTATTTGGAGATATTCAACTTAGTCTACAGAAGGAGGATTTTTCACGATATATCGATGAATGAGGTCAAAACGAAATTTGATGGTAAATCATGATCATGACGATTTAATCATCGTGATCTAATTTAACAGTTCACATAGGGTAATGATCATGATGCCAAATCAAGTAATGGAAAGGTGGTCGATTCGGTGCATGTGCGATAGTTCAGGGTGATAGGATCATAGTTGGCGTAATTAGATTCAAAGGTTGCCATAGTAATTAGAATTTCCAAATTTAATGAAAAAAATAAACATTAATACCTTACCCAAGCTTACGATTACCTAGAATTACCTTACCGCTTGGTTGAACTGTACCTCTTATGACAGTGTTATGATTTTTGGTACAAGGAGTTTTATTATGGATTGGAATTTTAGGAGAAGACTCTATATCTAATTTTGGTAGCAATACATGGTGTACTCATGGTGTCACATTGTTCCCGTACTAGAATGGATATCCTTTGTCCTTCATCAATCAATAGAAATTATATAGCATATGTAAGAATTAGAACCATTGTATGCAAATAACTCTCGCAATGAAAATTTTATTGGATCGAGAACATGAAAAAGAATAGGAATAGGAACACTGCTACAAAAAATTTGAATACCAAATGTTTCATGCTTGCTCTGGTTGAACTGCTACAAAATATTTTTCCTTACCCACTTGTGTACATTTCTTTCCATGTGAATAAATTTCTTGAAGTTGAACATGGAAGGGAATCGTTGGATTACCAACCATTAATGGATGTTGTTAACCAATGCGAGACTACTCACCAATAATGTCAATGAGCATCAAGGTACTCCAATGCATATTGTTAAGTACGAATGGATGTGTTGAAGTCGAGTTACTTGCAAGATCTGGCAGTGAGGGGTCGTTGATGCATCCCCACTGCCGCCAACAAGAGAATTTGTCATTAAGGCATACAAATATCAAAACATTGTCATAATCTCTTATCTTGGAGCCCATATAAAGAGTTGAATTCGATGGGATTATATTGTTGGAAGAGGACCTTAATGAATCCCCCATCATCCAATGTGAGAACCATAAAAATAATTGAAGAATTTGAAAAATTTGAACCATTATAAGATAGAATTTTATTTGGGAACCTTACCAGCTAGGAGTTTGGTTTTCAAGTAAGATTTTGGCTCAGCTACGCCAAAATTCCTGGTTTTCACAACTTAGCATTATTTTGTCTTTACTTTTTATTGTTATTTTGTTTATTTATTTATTTGTTTTGTTTTATTGAGAATGGAAGAACTAAGAAGAGGAAGGATTTGGGGAAACCCCCTCACCTACCATCTATAATTTAACTTTCTCCATGGTATCCTTGACAAACTCCCCTTTATATTTTGGCTTTTGATATAACTTGAGCCTGTGCCCATTAACCAAGAAGGAGACCTTCTCATCATTTATAGTTTAAATCTTTACAGATCCATTATCGAAGAAAACTTCAATCTCATAGGGGCCAAGCCAACAGGTATTAAACCTTCCTTTGAAGTCCCTGGATCTAGAGTCGAACAAAAGCACCCAGTCACCTACCTTGAACTGTTTCTTCTTAATGAATCTATCATGCCACTTTTACCTTTGTTGTTGGATGAGATAAGTATGTTGGAAATCTTCCTAATGCATTTCATCCAAATCATTGAGTTGAACAATTATTTCCTTTTGTGCCTTGGTCAAGTCCATCCCCATTTTTGTTGCCATTCAGAATGTTTTGATATGAAATTCTATGGGAAGAAGAACCTATTTCCCATACACTAACTCATATGGGGAAAAAACATTAGTACTCCTCCATGTTTTCATGTAAGCCTACAAGGCTTCTAGAAGTCTTCCTGCCCAATCCTTCTTGTGTAGCTAGACTATCTTTGTCAGAATTCCTTCCAAAACCTTATTTTTCGATTCCACGTGCCCATTGGCATGTGGTTTATATGGGGAAGATTCCATGTGCTTAATGAGATACTTTTGAGTAATTTCATGTACCAACTTAGATGTAAACTAAGTCCCCTGGTCAGTAATAAGTTCTCTCGGTACCCCGAAACGAGTAATGATAAATTCAAATATGAAATCCGCTACTGATCCTTTTGTTATTATAAATAAGGCCTTTACTTCCACTCATTTTGTAACATAGTCGGTGCAGACTAAAATGTACTTCCTACCCTTGGATGTGGGGTTGATTGGCCCTATGAAGTCCAAGACCCATTTTTCAAAGGTTCCTATAAGGACTTGCGGCTGAAGTGGCATATCATCTACTTGAACTAGACAACCTATCCTTTGGAAATTGTCACATCCTTAGACATACTTCTTGACATCTCGAAAAAGAGTAGGTCAAAAGTAGCCTGAGTGGAGGATCTTGTAGGTTTTCCTTCGATCTAAAAAGTTACCCCCGCAAGGTTCATCGTGGAATGCTTTGAGGATGTCAAACATCTCATCTTCTCTCATGTCAGGACTAGTGTAAAAGAGATCCCCTTTAATCCAGGAGTATGGAGCACTCATTTTAACAATCCTTCTCTTTTCCTTGGGTGAGAAGTGAGGTGGCAACTTTCTTGTAGTAAGATAATTTGCTATGTCTATGAAACATGGTGAATTATTGGATATAGAAAATAGATTTTCATCTGGAAAATTGTCATCAACAAGGATATTCTCATCTTTATTATCAAGCCTAGAGAGGAAGTTTGCTACTTGATTTTCCTTACCTAGTCGGTCCACAATGGTGATGTCATATTTATGTAGTAGTAGCATCCATCTCATGATTAGTACATTTGTAATAGGTTTGTTCATCAAGTACCTACTGGTAGAGTGGTTAGTAAGAATAAATACTTCATACAATGTGATGTAATGCCTAAATTTATTAATTGCATAAACTACTGCAAGGAACTATTTTTCAGTCATAGTGTAATTTAATTCAGTCTGGGATAAATTATTGCTTATGAAATAAATAGAATAAGTTAAGAGATTTCCTTTTGACCCAATACAACTCCTATGGTTGAATCTGATGCATCGGTCAAGATATGGAATGGAAGGATCCAATTCGGTCCTCTCGATACTAGGGTTGAGGAGAGTTTCTCCTTAATTATATCAAAGGCATGTTGACATCCATTGTCCTAATAGAACCCAACATATTTTGTAAGAAATTTGAATAGGGGTAGGGTTATCTTCATAAAAAAAATTACAAATCGTCGATAGTAGCCTGCATGCCCTAGGAAGCTTCAGACTCCCTTTCAATTAATTAAAGGTAGCATGTTAATAATTTTTTTATTTTTTTTGGATCTATCTTTATTCCTGCAATTGACACATGGTGACCTAATACGATTTCTCTAGTCATTATCATAAAACATTTCTCTTTTCTTAATGCAATATTTGTCTCTCTACATCTTCTCAAAACTTTTTTGGGATCACTTAAAGATTCATCAAAAGAATCACTTGTCACAGTAAATTCATCCATATATATTTCCACACAATTATGTAACAAATCAGAAAAAAATGCCAAGTATCGCTCATTGAAATGTAGTCAGTGCGTTGCACAAACCAAAGGGTGGTACCTTGTAGGCATATGACCTCCAAGGACATGTAAACGTTTTCTTGTCCAGGTCTTCTGGAGCAATGCAAATCTATTTATATTCATTGAACCCCTCTAAGAAAGGAAAGTATTTATTTATAGCTAGTGTGTCCAGAACCTGGTCAATAAAAGGTAGGGAGAAATGATATTTTAGGGTAGCCTGTTTAACTCCCTATAGTCTATGAATGCCCATCATTTCTCGTCCTTTTTAGGAACGATCACTAATGGAAACACCCACTGACTGTCCGAGATGGGATAAATGAAACCAATGTTCAAATTTTTTTGTAGTTAAACTTTCACCATCTCCTTCAAGGATGGATTTGTTCTTCTATGTGGCTATTTGACAAGAGTGGCATATTTTTTTAATATAGATGTGGTGGATGCATGTGTTTGGGTGAATGCCTTTCATATCGGTATATTCCCATGCAAAGGTTTCTAAAAAGTTTCTTAAAACCTGGATTAATTTCTCGTTATGTGTATTGTCTAAGGCATAATTTATGTTTAATGTTTTTTCAGGGAAAATTTCAACAGTCTTCTAATCAGATTCAGAAATTGAGTGTATAGGTAATAACGATGAAAAAGTAGAGGATAGTTCCTCGTCGGTGCAATTCTATTGAAAAAAAATTCAAGAAGACAATCAATAGAAATTTGAATGTGAGATGATGATTGCCCCCAAAATACTACGTAGATCTGGATTAGTGATGCAATAATTAACAGATTCTCATCAATATTTTCCTTAAGGCTCAAGGCTTGTGCAATAGTAAGAATAGGTTGAACAAATTCATCATTGTTGTCTTCGTCAATCCATTGTGTACATTCAATATTAATTGTTGGTCTATAAAGGGGGTATAGGGTAATTTGTTTGGTCTTAGTGCCATGTGTAATTTTCATATTCTCAAACCTACAACTAATGAAAGCATCAACTATGGCCAACCATTGTCTCCCAAGGATCAAAGGATTCCCACCTAGATTGGTTTTTGGTTGTATGACATAGAAATGTGTTGGGTACGCCCATGAGTCCAACGAGACAATCACATCTTCTAAAATACCCTCTGGCTTAATTTTAGATCGATCATCCAGTTCAAACACAATGGGTGTAGGGAGGAGATTATGAAGTTTCGATTGATTTAGTGTCTCTAATGTCATTACTTTATGGTTGCACCCAAATCGATTAGGGTGTTTACAATGGGAGTCTTATTAATAAAGACTATGACTACAGGGTTCCCATGGTCCACATATTTTTCTGTAGTGATTTTAGTGGACATGAGGCTCACCAATCTCCCTATGACTTGGATGGTTGGGGGGTCCTTTTTTCATCTACCAGGATTTTTAATGCATAAGTCTCTAATTGTTTTAGTGTATATGGGGATGCCTTTTATTGCTTGTATAAGAGGTATCTTAATACAAAGGTTCTCCAGTTCTTAAATCAAGTCAAACTCAAAAGGCGTAACTGGTTTTTCCAGTGCCAACCTCTCTGGAAAAAGTGGTTGATCAGACTGTAATAATTGTTCCTTATAAGAACCAATCTGTGGGGCTCTTTAAACTTGAGACTAACTCTAAGATTTAGATGGTAATGGAGTTTGAAAATTTTCATATTGGATAGGAATCTCTTCTTCTTCGTTTTACTGTACAAATACTGAGGGTTTTGGGTTAAGAACTTTCCCTGACCTCGGGTGAATTTCCTACAGTGATACATGTGTGATAGCATACATGGGAAAGGTTTGCAGATAAATTCCATACATGGTCTGAATTGGCTTATTATTATTAGGATTTGGGATAGGTTGGGAAAGAATTTGGGTTGGACATGGAGGGTTTTGAGGAGATGGTAATGAAAGTTGTTGTGGTTGGTTGATTTGTTGTTGAGGAGCTTGTGAGGGGTATGTATATGGTGGTCATGATAAGGAAAAGTAGTTGTGCCATCATAAGATGGACCACGCCAGCCCTACTACCAATTTTGTGGTGGACTAGGATGAGGTGGCCAATGTTTCCATGGCATAGGAATGCTCCACATCTAACTATGAGAATAAGGAAATTGAGATGCAAAGTTTTAAGCCATACCTGAAGGTTGTTTCCATGGTTTTTTTGGTGCCATCGCATACAATGAAGTTGAGGCTCCTTTCTCTCCATGATATATTTTCTTGATTTTTAGTAAGGAAGGAAATTCCTTGGTGACATGGGATTCCTCGCAAATGCCACAAATTTCAACGTTGTCCAGTGAGAATTCCTTCCAAGGGTGTTTCTCTCAGCACTTGGGGAACAATATGGATAGAGATTTTTCCAACGATTCCTTCTTCTTAACCTGCAAAACATTCAATTGTGAACTCAAAGAGATGAGAATATCAGTTTTAAATTTTCAAACATGTTGTCGACTTCATCCTTTGTAACCCATGTTCCTGCAACATATTTTGTGAACCTAGAAGTGGCATCTTTGGAGCTTCTACCAGTCTTGTAGTTTCCGCTCGAATATCGCCTGCATAAATCATAGACTTCATCATATGGTAGCTGAGAAATTTCACTTGATCCCATTATGTTGAGAACTTTCAAGCATTCATCCCTTATGCCTCTTAGCAGAATTTTTCTCATTGTTTCTTTGTTTAGTTGGTTTTGTTTCGATCTTTGAAGGTTATACTGAAATCGCTCCACGTATTCCTCCAAACTTTCATCTTCTTTCTGCATCATTTTGAAGAGTTCTTCTCTATGTTCTCTGCCTTTGCAATAGTCTTGGTATTTCTTCATCTCATCCCAAGTTTGAATGTTATCGCAATACTAAAATTTCCAACATGACAAGGGCCCGTGGAGACTCACCAAAGTATTCCACATAGGATTTCACCTCTTGTCTTGTTGCTTCCACCTTCTGAGTCGAAAATGTCGGTCCTGCAAAACTAAAAGAAACAATTGCACACACTCTTGAGATCATCTCCTTCGGCGCTTCCCTGGCAATGGCACTAAAATGTCAGATGAATTATATAACAATTCGTTACATTAATTATCAATCCAACTTTGTAGACTTACGAAGCACCAGGCACAATATATGCAGAACAAATTTCAAAGACACCATTCTAATGAGCTATGAAAAAAATTCCAATATGGTTGCTCATCTAACAGTGGACATTCTAAGGTAGGATTACAGGTTGGATATAGATTTTTATAACCAACGGTACTTTATTGCATCCACTCTTCCAGTTAGATTGACAGCCATTAACCAAAACAAAAGCAACATAATAAAAAATTAATGCATGTGATCAATGCATTTATCATGAGCAATTGTTGAGCAATGAAGAATGGAAATCATCAATTGCATTAATTTGCAGCCCTGGACAATTCTTGTCCTAAGAATCACAAGTTAAATTGTCAAACAATCAAGCATGAACCTTCATGTTTGACAAGCATCAGCTAAACTACAATCCTGAATAAACTGCAACATTAATTAACTATCTTCACTACATAATCCTATTAACTGTCCGCACGAATCAAACTTAACGAATTGACATTCGTAACGAAATTACAATTAATTCTAATGCAAGGAAATAAAATAAACAAACTAGGGTGCTACTTGTAAGATGAAGGGGGATCTGCCTTCCCTCAGAAGTATGCATGCTTACACGCTTACGAACTCATAAACTCAACAAATAAATGCGCATAAACTAGTTTTTTATATTCCAAAATCAACAAAGTACATATATGTTGAACATAGTATGATATGTTTCCCTTCTTAATGTTATTATTAGTCTATCGAATCATATGTTCGGGCATGAATGCCTCTTATATTTATACAATGGTATTCAAATTAAAAACTATCAGTTCTTTAAACTTCCAGTCCCATGCAATCTATTAAGGATAGTCGGGACATTACAAAATTAGCTTCAGCCAAACCAATTCGGACAACAAAATCTCGTAACAATTCATCTTGTTATGATTTCATGACTGAAGGCATGAAATTGCAACAGACTCGAGCGCACTACAGGAATTGGTTGTATCGTTGACCATAAATAGCACTCCTATTGTTGTAGTATTGGCCAAGTTCGATATTGAATGTCCATGCGTACATTATTCTCTACAGAACCCATATCTTTGAATCAGCTAGAACGAATGGAAAATATCTCAACTGTCGAGGCAGCTATAGGAGTTGTTCAACGAATTACAGGAACCTTCTAGTAATTTCGTTAACTTGAGCAATTAAATACATTTCATTCATTAAACAAGGAAAAATGAAATACTTAGGCCAAAACAATTACCTTTGAGTCAAAAATGCCTATTGAGGCAAAATGATAAAAAAATATGTCACTATAGGGTAATAGGATGGTAAATGGCAAGGTAAATAGTTAAGACAAGGTCATGTAAACTGTACCAAAACACATCAAAACAAGGACCCTACATATATTTTAATTTTTCCAAAGATTTTATTAATTTATATTATTCAACTATTATAATATATTAAATTTATTTAATTAAATTTAAAATATTAAATATAAACAATAATAATAAATTTCGATCTATACACTTTCGATGAAATGGTTTCACATTTTTTTACTCTATTAATAACTTTATGAATCTTCTATTAAAAAAGTATGTAAGTATTAGTTGAATCTTCTATTAAAAAATATGCTAAGTATTGTATTTTGTTGATTTTGTATTAAAATTTATGCAAATATTGGATTTGGTTAATGAATGAACAAATTAATTTGAATAATTACTCCTATGAAATGTTATTTTTCATCCATTTTAATGATAACGTTATAATAATAATTGTTCATTAATTTTATAATAGTTATATTTAAAATATATATTATTTAAAAAATATAATTAATTAAATTTAAATTATTAAATATGAAAATGAAATCATTCATAATAATGAATTTCAATCTTTGTCTTCCGTGGTGTCAATCTATATTCAAGCTTTGTAAGGTTGGATTATGGAGAAGGAAAACTTTAGAGGTTAAACTTCATGATTTGTGTTGTTTTTTTCTAAAAATAATTTGCTAATTTATTATTATTATTATTATTCACCAAAATTTTATGCGATAAAATTATTTTATTCTAAAAGTTGTCAATATTTTCTAAAAGATATACAAATACTTAGAAATTGGAATACTTTTACAAGAATAACACCAAACATTTTATAATTAGTATTTTAAGAATTAGTAAAATTGACAAAGGTTTCTATACTTTTAGATAAGTATGGATCCCTAAACTTATCCTTAATTGTGAATAGGCTCTAGAAAAATATTATTTTACAATTTCCATTTCCTTCATGTATTGACATGTATTTCAAGGAGAATGTAAAAACAATGATTAATATAAGTTTATATGTTTAGAAAACTAAAGTATGGAGTGGAATAGGCAAAGGCCATGATAGTTGCACTAGTTAAGGTTGGGGATGCCATCGAAGTTGGTGATGCCAACACAACAAGTGTGATTCTAGAACTCATAGATGTTGCAAGAAGTTATTTTCTTGGAATTGTCCTTAGAAGTTCCATCAAAGTAAAGTATATATTTATTTGAATTTTGAATTTTTTAAACATTAATAAAAAATTTGAGGTTTGATTTTTTAATATCATCGTTCTTTTACATAAAATATACTTTAAAATAAATATTTACTATTGTATTATATGAATACGTCACCAACTTTGTAATATCTCAATTAATGCTTAGTAATTCAAAGGTTAACATAAACATATGTTAATACAATACAACATAAATTTGTTATAATAAACAATAAATATGACAATACAAATATATCGAAAACACATCTTATGTATGTAATATTTAATGTATTTTCCATATGGTGGTTGTAAATGGTTGTTAACTTTTCATATCCAACATTATAAAATGAAGAAAAAAAACATAATTGGCCATTATAGATACCCATAATAAAATGACATGTCCACAATATAAATGTCAAAACAAAGCATTTACATATAAGTCTTTGCTGCCATCACCTCGATTATCTTCCTTGCTTGGCATTATAACATTGTTGTTCTCAAAAAGATGTTTTGATCTCGGATCATGTCTCAATACGAACCACCAATCCCCATCCAACACATATGGGTAAAAAACACTTGGTTGCAATGTTTTGGAAAAACATAAGGCTCTTTAGTTTCAACCCACATTTTTTTAGAGTTAATAGACAACTATTATGAGCTTAGTAATTTGTGAAGGTTAAAAGAATATTAAATTAAATTAATTTTATATTAAATTAAATTAATTTTATATTAATTTTTAAAAATATAAAAAATATTAATTAAACTCAATAAATAAAATAAACAAAAGTCCTTATGTAGACGTTATAGGGCTTAGTCCTCGTCTTTGATGTAATGATTGTAACATGCAACCAACCACTTTATAAAACAATTGTCAAATTAAGCAAAACATTTACATTAGTTCGATTAAAAATCCAAAAATACAATTTCACAATCATCTTTATCTTACACCCCAAGGGGACGTCTAAAGGTAGACCCAATGCAAGGTGTTTTTACGAGCGGTAGGTGGTCTACGAAATCTATAGTTTATTAACAACTCCTCACCATGAGACAAACTATGTATTGCATGCACAACAACAAATTTGGATGCCTTCCTTTTCATAAAGAACTCTTTGTCATTGGAGTGTTCCTCAAAGGAACAATTTGCACTAAATAATGAGGACTTACAACTATTTATGAACCCTGCAATGTTCCCATGAGTTCGTTGATGACCATCGGTATGTAATAGGTTTTTCCTGTTAAAGTTTCCAGAGGCATAACCATTCATGCACATACTATACATGGAGATGTTATGTTTGTATTTAACAATATTCAAGTAATCAGACCGACTATAAAGAGGACCACAATATGGCATAAGTGTTATTGATTGTTTGGGAGTAATGGATATATGTGAAAGGATAAACAACCCAGGATTTGCAACATCTATTTTAGATTTGGAAATCATATAACTATTACCAAAAAAAGAGAATTTGGTTCCAACATCGGGCATGAGCATGGAAGACAGCCAAGCGCCATACAAAGCTCGATTGTAACTGGTTTGGTATTTATTTTGCAGATGGATAGGAATACGGAAGTGATCACTACCTTCCAACAATTGAACAGACTTTGGTGTGTACTTGGTCATTTTTGCTTTTAACTCATACAACTTTTTGGATCTCCCAGTAGAGATGTTTTGGGTAGTATTGATATCATACTTTGGCTCACTGGAACTCTTTGTTGACTCAACAAAAAGAGACGGGTTGGCCAATTTAGAACAAACTTAGTTGATCTAACTTCCAACTTTTCTATATCACATATTGGATTCTTAACCACTGTGGGAGGTATTAGACCATCAACTTTGGGTAGTCGATCATTAATATAATGGGACAATGTGACACGTCGAGGGTTCTTCTTCAACTCTTTACATTTTAAACATCCACGTACTACCATCGTGTCATAAAAGAGATCCAATCTGACATGTCATAAAATAGATTCAATTCATAGTGTAATACCGTTGACCCAGGCTACATGTTGCTGGAAGATGGCATCTTATAATTGGCAGGGTAAAACAACTGTCATTTTCATCAAACATTTGCCTGCAATATATTTCTTCTGATAAGAGCTTGCAAATTTTTTGGACTGGTGGAATATCTTGTGCATCCAAACTCGATCCAGAATCATGATCCTACAAAATTCAATGAACAATTATTCAAATACACGTGCATAAATGACATAAATTCAATCAGATAAATGAATTATAAATAAAATCTAGACTTACTTCAAACAATGGGGGAGAAGTTGACAAAATTGCAACGATATGGAATGATTTGGAATCTAAATAATTGGTCATTTGATATTATAACATTTTTCCCTACATTTGAGCCAAAACCCTTATCAATATGCAAATGAATTCTTAAAATAAATTTTGGGGAGCATAGAACACTCTAACTTCAAACAAAATTTCAAATGGATTTTAAAATTTATCAATGCTCTTAATTAGTTACAAACACATTGGTGTGTATATATATAATAAGGCACATGTGCGCTAAATTATGAAAAGCACCAAAGCATCACCTTTGTTAAGGTCTCCGCAAAGCAAAATATCCACAAAATTTAATTGTGGAGGTTTTCATTTCTATTATGTCAATGAAATTGACACCAACACATTTATAGGTTGATAGCGCAACATGGCGCCTAAAATTGTGTAGCACTGATTGTATAGCAAAAAAAATAAACAAAATCTTAAATGTATACTTTTTCATCGATGCTTTTATATGTATAAAGTGCATCGATGTGCTTTAAAGCGCATTGATGCTTTAAAGCACATTGATGCTCTTTAAAGTGCACATGTGCACTAAACTATATAGCGCACTAAAAAGGTATGTTACAAAAAAATAACGCTCGGGTTTATCATCAATGCACTAAAATATAAAGCAAAAAAACGAGCGAAAATTTCATTTTTCGAAATGTATGTGTTTATAAATGAAAACATTGTTCATTATTTCATTATTTTGGAAAAATTAAGAGGGGATATTTGTGCAAGAGAGATTTACCAGCGAAGACTTTGGAGTGGGTTGATTTTTTTGAAGAGCCAAATTTGGAAGGGATCATCTCATGCCACATACAAATCTATAGAGGAGAAATTTCAGGGACGTGATTTCATTCTATCAATCATCTCAATCATTCCCTATTTGATTCAAACTATTTTCAATGCATTCTAAAAAAATAAAAGGGTTTCATAGTTACCTTCGGTATTGGAAGCCTTAGTTTGCTTGTTATTTTTCTCGGTTCTCCTCTCTATATTTCACAAGGGTATTTTTTACTTGTATATGGGGCATTTAGTATCCATTGCAATGGTACAACTCACTGCATTGGATCTCAAACCCTGTCATTGTCATGTTTTTTTTCAAAAAAAAAATCGTAGCGTGTGGTGCAAACAGTACAGTAATGTCGCACTGGTGTGCATATTTATGTCAACAACATCAATTAGTTTAAAATATAAATAATAATAATTTCAATATTATATTCTTATGAATTAGTTGGTGCACAATATTCTGTAATGAGCACCGATGTGTATAAGTATGTTGAGTGCACCGGGTCATACTTTTTCTTTTCCTTTCTAATAAAATTGGGGAAAAAATTATTTAAAAACTCTGTAAGAGAACTTGCAGAAAGAGTGCTTACATGTCCAAAAATCATCAACTAAAACAGGCTAGAAACTAACTAGACTGACTTGAAAACCAAAGACTACCTTAAGCTTATACAAAAATCCAAAATGTCTCCCATGATAAAGTCTGTAGAACGCCCCTGATATCAAAATACAAAAGCATAACATCAAGAAATTACTAAGTTGGAGGATATTTCATGTCAAACTCGAATTTTGCAGGATCTAGTGGTGAATTCAGGTCTGGAACATTCAGGTGAGGGCCAAGGGATGAGGCCTCATTCGAATTCACTGTGATTGTGTAAGATGGTGTTGGGGAATTGATCGTGGAATGCATCTCTTCCACTTTGAACCAAATAGAAACACACTTGTCCTGGAGTTGTTTTTTCCCCTACCTATGCTCTACCAAAATCTCCAAGGTGGTAAGAACTTGTGCTAACAGACTGTTAACTTGAATTTGAAGAGCTTGCACATAATTCACTAGTTCTGATTGTTCATCTTTTGGAGGCTCTCTTCTCCAACATGCATTACATGCACTTCTCTTTGCCATGACGCAGAGCCTTACTACTACTGTTGAACCAAGGGATTTCAGAGAAACAAAAAGCAAGCACTGGACCAATGGAAAATTCTTCAATGTCTCCAAATACGTCTATGTATTTCCCAGTTGCACTCCCTTTAAACTCATGTTCCATCGTGTGAGGAATTGAAGCCACAAAAGAAGAAATGTTTCACCCATCATATCCAATAAATGAGATATATGCTCACATAGAGAAATCAACTGACTTGGAGAGTTGGTATAATCATTTCCTTGCATGGATGGCATCGAATAGAGTTTGGATGACACAAAGGCCAAGAGTGGAAGGACAAGATCCATATAGTTAAGTGAGAAAGATACCATGGGGGGTGATAGGGTTCGTGTGAAGAGGGAGAGAGCACTCACGCATATGGGATGGAAGGACAAAGAGTTCATATCTAGGCGCGAGGAGGGAACAATACAACAAGGGATGCCCACGTGTGAACAAAAAAATCTCTAATGTGGCATAAAACCATCGCCACGCCCTAATGTTATAAGATGGAGAGGAGAAGTGACAACTTGGGGTCGAGAACTTAACCTTGCAATGAGAGTGTGACTGAATCTAGGATCCCCGATGCAACCCCTACATGGGACTAGGCTAGGAACCATGATTTGGTCATGGGATATGATGCAAGGAGGACTTCCCATTGACTCTGAGTGTTTCAATAGGGTCTCTAATAGCCATATTTTATTGACCATCAACAATTAAATTGTTATGACAGAGGATGTGGAAAGGAGCTAGGTTATGGAAGGCATCCAACTCGTCTTGAATTCTGTGAAATATAGCTCTCAATTTCATATATGTGGGTAAAGTATTCAACCTCACGTGGTTAACGACCACTTTCAAATCACTGAGGATTATGATGGAGTCTAAGCCTGATTGATGAGTCAATTGCAAACCTTGTAGAAGTGTGTACACCTCTGCCTATTATTAGTTGCATTATCCCACACCCACTACGACAACTAAGATTTTTCGCCTTTTTTCTCCTTTTTCTCGAGGGAAAAAATCCCCAAAATTCTATGGGGCCTAGCACAGACCCTCCCTTCCCTTATTCTCCCCCATGTGATCATTGGCTATGACCACAGGCCTTACCAAAAAGGCGCTTCTGGCTTTCGCAATTCGGGGAATCGCGATGCAAGCGTTCCCTTGTTCTCTGTCTTTCGAAATGTCGAAACCTGAAAGGGTCTAACAGATCCTTAGCTCCTCCCTTGGGTTGCTTTTCATATGACCGATCCTATGACCTGATGTTATTCCTCTAAATGCTTTTGGGGTTTCGTGATTCGGGAAATCATGATGCAAGCGTTCCTCCTTTCCCTTTAAAATCCCCAGAACCCAAAAGCCCGGTATCATCCGGATCTATGGTCCATATCATCGACTTGATCAACGACCCGGATTAAATCCCGACACTCTACCTTTCAGGATTTCTGGCGAGGTCTTCACTCCTATTCCTCTGTTGTGCAAAACCCTGGTGGCCTTAGATCTTCGCCTCACATCCCTACAAATGGGTGGTCCAGATTCTTTCGGGACTCCTCCTCCCTACCACAAGACCATGTTCGGTGACCTAGGGCTCATTCATAGAGCGCATCGAGGTTTCGCGTACCGGGATTTCGCAACTGGCGAAGACGAGGGGTCTTGCCCTTGGGTTTCCCGGGTACCGAAATGCAAAAACACCAAAACCTATTCACGTTAAACCATTTTGAGGTTTCGCATATCGAGATTTCGCGACTAGTGAATACAAGGGAACTTGCCCTTGGGTTTCCCATGTGCCGAAACACCAAAACACCAAAACCTATTCACACTAAACCATTTCGGGGTTTCGCATATCGGGATTTCGCAACTGGAGAATACAAGGGAACTTGCCCTTGGGTTTCCCGGGTGTCGAAACGTCGAAACACCAAAACCTATTCACGCTAAACCATTTAGAGGTTTCACATATCGGGATTTCGTGACTGGCGAATACAAGGGAACTTGCCCTTGGGTTTCCAGGGTGCCGAAACACCGAAACACCAAAACCTATTCACGCTAGACCATTTTGGGGTTTCACATATTGGGATTTCGCAACTGGCATATACAAGGGAACTTGCCCTTGGGTTTCCCGGGTGTCGAAACACCAAAACCTATTCACGCTAAACCATTTCGGGGTTTTGCATATCGGGATTTTGCGACTGGCGAATACAAGGGAACTTGCCCTTGGGTTTCCTGGGTGCCAAAACGCTGAAACACCAAAACCTGAGAGAACCACTCTCTCTTGTACAAGGTTTCCAGACTCAGATCACATGATCCTTCAGCGAGTTCTTGGGTAATTATCCCTAGGCTTGGTGACCAGACTGAAAATCCTTCCTAAATCACCGAGCTATGAACTTCTGTGACATGGGTGAAGTAAACTCGTGGGTTTACTAAAATGGTAGTCTTTTCAAGGAACTCACTCCGGCTCTGGAATGCGAGGGAACTTCTTAGAAGGAGGTGCCTTCGGGGAAATCAAACCAAGTCATAGTGTGAGTCAAGTAAATGGGACAAATCTCTAGGGAACGGACTCGTAATCTGAACTTGTTCATTCTATATATAAATAGATTATGGTCATATAAGTATAAGCATCCATCCACTATTTTCGATCAAAACACCAGGCAAACACTTCTATATAGAAACCATTTATGAGTGTACAAACATGAGCATGCGTTCCAGTATATTCAATTCAAGATACAAGATATAAACACTTATCAGAAAACACCAGGTGTGATGCGACTGCTGAGAGGGGTGCTCATTTCCACCCAATTGTAGGCTCGGTGACTCCAAATGGATTTACCACTAGCCACCCTCGAGCTAGACCACGATGCTTGAGGTTCAATTTTCTACTTCTGACTCAACGGAAGTCAAGGACGAAGTTTACTCTCCTTCTCCTCTATTCAAAACTCCCTGTGTTTCCAGAGTTTATCCAGTTCTTCCCCGCAATCCCTGTCACGCGCGTTCTCCTCTCTTCTCTCCCCCACTTACCACACTTCCTCTCTTGCCTTTTCTCTGCAAGATTGCGTGTGGCATGAATTTCCCCGTACGCGGACAGGTCTGGGAGTTGTTACGGATGGACGGTTCACCTCCATCCCCTCATTAACTCTTGAGGATCCTCCCCACCTACCAATCTGACGGGAAATCCATTCTGGGGTCAGAGAGTTGCTTTGGTCTTTGAGCAAGAAAAACCAGTACGATACTGGCTCGGTGGAAGTTAACGCAACCATTCCAGGTCCCTTCCACCACCTCTCATTAGCCATCGTGGTCTCTTTTAGCGCATCCCCCTCCCAGCATCCATGCAACACATATTCATAACATAATTTACATTCATCGATATTTCATAAAAAGGTCCATCAAATCAAACATTCACGTCTTTGAGTTTGCCATAGTTCTTGGCCAATATAGTTATTTTTGCAGACTGGGGGAAACAGGGTGTTACAATTCCCTCCCCCTTAAAGGAACATCGTCCTTGATGTTCTATCTATCAATATGACGTGTATGTACAGAAGTAAACAAAATCGGATATGCCTATTTCATGGCATCATCCATTTCCCAGGTAGCCTCATCTGGGCCAAAATGTTTTCACTGCACCTTGACCTGTGCAATGGTTCGGTTCCTGAGTGGGGTTTCCTTTCTGTCTAGTATGCATTGAGGTTCTGGCAGGAATTCTCCCTCCGGTTCCACCTAGATCACAGACCAGTCAATTATATGATTAGAATCATGTACATATTTCTTCAATAATGAAACATGGAAAACATTATGTGCTTTTACTGTGGGAGGAAGCGCTAGCCTATAGGCTATAGGTCCCACTCTATCTAGAACTTCAAAGGGTCCGCAATACCAAGGTGCCAACTTGGCACAAGCTCCCATCCTCAGGGAATTCTTCTTGGGCCTAACTCTGAGATATACGTGGTCTCCTGTCTTGAATTCTCTTGGAGTTCTCTTTCGGTCGGCGTAACTTTTCTGTCTGTTCTGAGCGACCTTCAAATTTTGTTTTATCTGAATCACTTGTTGTTCCATTTCTTTCAGCATGTTGGGTCCAATAGTAATTATGTTTACTGGATTACTCCAACTGACTGGAGTGTTGCACAGTCTACCATAGAGGACTTCAAAAGGACTCGTCTTCAGGGATTCTTGGTAGCCGTTGTTGTAGGCGAATTCCACCAGTGGAAGGTAATCTTCCCACTTCTTGGGTTGATGCATTACATGCATTCTTAGCATGTCTTCCAATATCTGGTTCACTCTTTCCGTCTTTCCATCAGTTTGAGGATGATAGGCTATGCTAAACAGTAATTTGGTCTCCAGACCAACCATCAAGGATTTCAAAAAGTTGGAAGTAAACTTTGTGTCTCTGTCAGACATGATCTCTTTAGGCATACCATGTAGTTTGAATATCTCTTTCATGAATATGTTGGGGATATCTATTGCCTTGCCAGTCGATTTGACGGGGATAAAATGGGCGGACTTGCTCAATTTATCCACCACTACCATGACGACGTCATTTTGTTTGGTCGATGTTGGTAATCCAGTGATGAAGTCCATGGAAATGGTTTCCCACTTCCATTCTGGGATTGGTAGAGGTTGTAAAAATCTTGTTGGGTGTCTGTGTTCTGCTTTAACCTGTTGGCATTCTAGGCACTTAGCTAAATAGTTAGCTATGTCTTTCTTTAACCCAGGCCAATAGAATTGTTTCCTAGTGGCCGTGATCATATTTTGATATCCCAGGTGACCAGTATATGGTATTTTATGTAGTTCATCCATTATGAACCTCTTCAAGTCGTCACAATCTGGAATATACAATCTGTTTCTGTAAGTTAGCATACCTCCATCTATCATTTGGTATCCTCCATACTTTATTCATGTGGGTTCTTGCTTCAGGTACGAGGTCACAGTCTTGAAGAATGTTTCAGTTTCTTGTGCATTCCTGACTCTTTCTTTGACATTAATCTCGCAGATGCTCACCGCTGCCAGGTGAATTGTTTTCATACTTCTGCTAAGGGCATCGACCACCTTATTTTCCTTTCCTTTAACATGTTTGATTTCAAAATCAAACTCACTAAGGAGGGCCATCCACCTAGCTTGTCTGGCATTGAGCTTTGGTTGGTCAAACAGATATTGCAATCCACGGTGGTCTATCATAAGTACAAATTTCCTTCCCATGAGGTAATGTCTCCACATTTTTAAGGCGTGCACTATGGCGGCCAGCTCTAGATCATGGGTCAAATAATTGACTTCGTGCTCATTCAATTTTCAGGATTCATAGAAGACTACACTTCCTCCTTACATAAGGACTCCTCTGAGCCCTTCCTTATAGGCATCTGTGCACACGAGGAAGTTATTTTCGGGATCATCGATCTTCAGCATGGGTGCATGGGTCAGAAGGTGTTTCAGGGATTGAAATCTTTCTTCACATTCTTGTGTCCACGTAAATTTAGCTCCCTTCTTCTGGAGGGCAGTGATTGGACAACCAATCTTGGAGAATCCTTTTATAAATCTCCTATAGTATCCTGCTAAGCCCATAAAGGATCTGATATCTGAAACATCCTTTGGGGTAGGCTATTCCATGATAGACCTGATCTTGTCACGATCTACTACTACTCCCTCTTCAGATATGACATGGCCCAAGTAATGTATTTGCTTCTAGAAAAAGTCGCACTTGCTAAATTTGGAATAAAACTGATGTTCTCTTAGCACTTGAAGCACAAGTCTAAGATGTTCCTCATGTTCCTCTCTATTCTTGGAGTAAATTAATATATCGTCAATAAAAAACAATACAAATTTGTCTAGGAATTTGTTGAGCACATTGTTCATCAAGCACATAAAAGTGGTAGGGGCATTGGTTAATCCAAATGGTACTACCACAAACTCATAGTGACCATATCTCGTCTTGAAGGAAGTTTTGTGGATGTATTCACCCTTGATTTGGACTTGATGGTATCAAAATCTCAAGTCAATCTTTGAGAAGATGGAAGCACCTCCCAATTGATCGAACAAGTCATCGATCCTGGGTAAGGGGTACTTGTTCTTTATGGTTACCTTATTGAGTTGTCTATAATCTATGCACAGTCGGAGGGTACCATCTTTTTTTTTCACAAACAGGACTGGTGCTCCCCATGGAGACAGGCTGGGCCGGATATAGCCTCTATACATCATTTCTTTTAGTTGTAATTTAAGCTCAACTAACTCAGGTGTGCTCATCCTGTAGGGTGTCCTAGACACTAGCACTGCTCCCGGTGCAAGTTCTATCGAGAAGTCAATGTCCCTTCTCGGAGGTAAACACGGTACCCCTTCCGGAAATACATCTCTATATTCTCTTAGTGTGGGGTGGTCTTCGAGGCTTGGTTTGTCATCTTCAACTGATTCCAACACCTGTATCGCATATAGTGGACATCCCTTTCTACAATACTTTCTCATTTCAAGGGTTGATATTCGTCTCACCGAGATAGGTTTTTGGATCCCTTGAAGGGTTATCCTTCTTCCTTCTTCACTTACACATTCTAAGGTTTTATGGTAATAGTCCAGTCTGGCTTTATATGTGGCTAGCCAATCCATACCAATGAACAGGTCATATGATCCTAGGGGTAATACGTTAAGGGTTTCTTGGGTGGGGAATTCACCCATAGTGAATTGGCAAGCTGGTATGACCTTTGCTACCTTTCTTTTGGTGGCAGTGGCTAACTGTACCAACCATGGCTTGGCATGTTTATGTGCCTGTAATTTACACTTATCAGCAACCTTAGGGGCTATATAACTCAAATTTGAACCAGGGTCAATTAGAATAGACACTAGATGGTTGGTGATCATACCTTCCATCTCCACCACTGAAGCTTGTTGGTCAGCTTGTTTATTATCCATGACTGCATAAATTTGCGGCATACTCCTAGCCACATCATTGATGGTGGTAGCTTCTTGAGCGTTGTAAATTCTTCGATTGTTTTGTTGTCGGTGCGGGCAGTCCCTCAGTAAATGTTCTTCTCCACAACCCCAACATTTTAAGGGTTCTTTCTTCGGGTTATCAATCTTTCCTGGGGTAGATCCAAAAGGTTTATTTCCACTATGGGAGGGGAAATTCTGTTGGTGTACACTTCGGGTTGGGAAGCTCATCCTTGAGTCATTTTTATAGTTTTTAAATCTTGGGGATTTAAACCCCTTTTTCTAGAATCCTGAACTATTCTTCTGCTTCCAACCTTCACGAGGTTTTGTCCGATGCCCAAGCTGTTCATAACAATATCTTGCCTTTCGGATAGTATCTTCTAGGGTCTTTGGCTCGTCAAACTCAATTATGTTCTGATATTCCTTAGGTATCCCACTGATGAATCGTTCCACCTTTGCCTTTTCTGCTTTTATATAGTGTATGTACCTCAGCAATTAGAGGAATCTGCTGACATATTCCTCTATGGTGCATTGCTCCAGCTTGAGTTCATAGAATTCTTTAGTCTTTTCGTCGAAATATTTTTCTGAAAAATACTTCTTCCTTAAGTATTTCTCAAACCGTTCCCAAGATAGGTCTTCTTCGTGAATCCCTTTTACGATCTTAAGGTCTTCCCACCAAATGGAAGCCTTCCCATTCAAGTTGAAAGTGGCTACTCGGGCCTTCAAATTTTTCGAGAAGTCACAGACTCTGAAATACTTCTTTAGTCCAAGCAGCCAGGCCTCTGCTTCCTCTCCCTTCTTTATTTCACCATCAAAAGAGGGTGGTTTGGCCTTCTTGAATTCTTCGAGATTATGATTTTTGGAATGATTTCGCTTCTTCCGTTTTCTTCAGGAATAAGAACTAGTTCTGCTACTAGAAGATCCCTCTGAGTCAGTAGTTTCCTTTCCAGAGGAATCGTCCGATGCTTGTCCCTTATCTCTGGGGTGAACCTTTCTTGAGGTGATCCTCTCAGTGTGGCCACTTAAAGGACCACGTTTCTGTATCCCAGGTGGGCTTTGACTTCTCTTTGTCTGTTGTTGGTCCGCGTGACTGTTGTCAGGTCCATGCTACAATTGTCTTTGTATGTCAGATAAGCTCTGTAGGAAGACTATATTAATTTCAGTTTTTTTCTCTTTCTCTTTTATCAACCTCTCGTTGTCAGCCTTGCAGCTCTATAGTTCGACCATCAAGCTTCTCACAGTCTCAACTAGATCTGGAGGTGTCTCTACCGCTCTCCTTTCGTCAGACTCTTCATCTCTATTGTGGGAGCCATCTCCCACTTCGTGGTGCATCACCATTCTATGCATCTATAGTTTCGCGCAGTTGATTGTCCGCTTGTTGTGAAAGAAAAACACTTGTTGTTAGTCAACATTATATTCATTCACAATCAACGCATAATTCATATTTTTCAAATGCATACACACAATAGGAATTTTCATTCTTAACTTTGGCTTTTGATAAGGGGGGTTAGGATAGAGAGTTAGTCCTTTTAAGAGTACTTCAGATGGAGTTCCTGCGCAACTTTTCCATGAGCCCAAGCAGGCCAAGTGTTGTAACCATGCTCTAATACCAATTTGTCACACACCCACTACAACAACTAAGATTTTTCGCCTTTTTTCTCCTTTTTCTCGAGGGACAAAATCCCCAAAATTCTATGGGGCCTAGCACAGACCTTCCCTTCCCTTATGCTCCCCCATGTGATCGTTGGCTATGACCACAGGCCTTACCAAAAAGGCGCTTCTGGCTTTCGCAATTCGGGGAATCGCGATGCAAGCATTCCCCTGTTCTCTGTCTTTCGAAATGTTGAAACCCGAAAGGGTCTAACAGATCCTTAGCTCCTCCCTTGGGTCGCTTTTCATACGACCGATCCTATGACCTAGTGCTATTCCTCTAAATGCTTTCGGGGTTTCACGATTCGGGAAATCGCGATGCAAGCATTCCTCCTTTCCCTTTAAAATCCCCAGAACCCGAAAGCCCTGTATCATCCGGATCTATGGTCTAGATCGTCGACTTGATCAACGGCTCGGATTAAATACCGACACTCTACCATTCAGGATTTTTGGCGAGGTCTTCACTCCTATTCCTCTGTTGTCCAAAACCCCGGTGGCCTTAGATCTTCGCCTCGCGTCCCTACAAATGGGTGGTCCAGATTCTTTTGGGACTCCTCCTCCCTACCACAAGACCCTGTCCGGTGACCTAGGGCTCATTCATAGAGTGCATCGGGTTTCGCGTACCGGGATTTTGCGACTGGCGAAGACGAGGGGTCTTGCCCTTGGGTTTCCTGGGTACCGGAATGCCGAAACACCAAAACCTATTCACATAAAACTATTTTGAGGTTTCGCATATCGGGATTTCGCGACTGGCGAATACAAGGGAACTTGCCCTTGGGTTTCCCGGGTGCCGAAACGCCGAAACACCAAAACCTATTCACACTAAACCATTTCGTGGTTTCGCATATCGAGATTTCGCGATTGGAGAATACAAAGGAACTTGCCCTTGGGTTTCCCGGGTGTCGAAACACCAAAACCTATTCACGCTAGACCATTTCGAGGTTTCACATATCAGGATTTCATGACTGGCGAATACAAGGGAACTTGCCCTTGGGTTTCCCGGGTGCCGAAACGCCGAAACACCAAAACCTATTCACGCTAGACCATTTCGGGGTTTCACAAATCGGGATTTCGCAACTGGCAAATACAAGGGAACTTGCCCTTGGGTTTCCTGGGTGCCGAAACACCAAAACCTATTCACGCTAAACCATTTCAGGGTTTTGCATATCGAGATTTTTCAACTGGCGAACACAAGGGAACTTGCCCTTGGGTTTCCCGGGTGCCAAAACGCTGAAACACCAAAACCTAAGAGAACCACTCTCTCTTGTACAAGGTTTCCAGACTCAGATCACATGATCCTTCAGTGGGTTCTTGGGTAATTATCCCTAGGCTTGGTGACCAGACTGAAAAACCTTCCTAAATCACCGAGCTATGAACTTCTGTGACATGGGTGAAGTAAACTCGTGGGTTTACTAAAACGGTAGTCTTTTCAAGGAACTCACTCTGGCTCTGGAATGCGAGGGAACTTCCCGGAAGGAGGTGCCTTCGGGGAAATCAAACCAAGGTAGAGCGTGAGTCAAGTAAATGGGACAAATCTCTAGGGAACAGACTCGTAATCTGAACTTGTCATTCTCTATATAAATCGATTATGGTCATATAAGTATAAGCATCCATCCACTATTTCTGATCAAAACACCAGGCAAACACTTCTATACAGAAACCATTTATGAGTGTACAAACATGAGCATGCATTCTAGGATATTCAATTCAAGATACAAGATATAAACACTTATCAGAAAACACCAGGTGTGACGCGACTGTTGAGAGGGGTGCTTGTTTCCACCCAACTGTAGGCTCAGTGACTCCAAACGGATTTACCACTAGCCACCCCCGAGCTAGACCACGATGCTTGAGGTTCAATTTTCTACTTCTGACTCAACGGAAGTCAAGGACGAAGGTTACTCTCCTTCTCCTCTGTTCAAAACTCCCTGTGTTTCCGGAGTTTCTCTAGTTCTTCCCTACGATCCTTGTCGCGCCCGTTCTCCTCTCTTCTCTCCCCCCCTTCCCACACTTCCTCTCTTGCCTTTTCTCTGCAAGATTATGTGTGGCACGAATTTCCCTATATGCGATCAGGTCTGGGAGCTGTTACGGATGGGCGGTTCACCTCCATCCCCTCATTAAATCTTGAGGAGCCTCCCCACCTACCAATTTGACGGGAAATCCATTCTGGGGTCAGAGAGTTGCTTGGGTCTTTGAGCAAGAAAAACCAGTACGGTACTGGCTCGGTGGAAGTTAACGCAACCATTCCAGGTCCCTTCCACCACCTCTCACTAGCCATCGTGGTCTCTTTTAGCACATCCCCCTCCTAGCATCCATGCAACACATATTCATAACATAATTTACATTCATCGACCTTTCATAAAAAGGTCCGTCAAATCAAACATTCACATCTTTGAGTTTGCCATAGTTCTTGGCCAATATAGTTATTTTTACAGACTAGGGGAAACAGGGTGTTACAATTCCCTCCCCCTTAAAGGAACATCGTCCTCGATGTTCTATCTATCAATATGACGTGTATGTACATAAGTAAGCAAAATCGGATATGCATGTTTCATGGCATCTTCCATTTCCCAGGTAGCCTCATTTGGGCCAAAATGTTTCCACTGCACCTTGACCTATGCAATGGTTCAGTTCCTAAGTGGGGTTTCCTTTCTATCCAATATGCATTGAGGTTCTGGCAGGAATTCTCCCTCCGATTCCACCTACATCACAAACCAGTCAATTATATGATTAGAATCGTGTACATATTTCTTCAATAATGAAACATGGAAAACATTATGTGCTTTTACTGTGGGAGGAAGTGATAGCCTATAGGCTACAGGTCCCACTCTATCTAGAACTTCAAAGGGTCCGCAATATCGAGGTGCCAACTTGGCACAAGCTCCCATCCTCAGGGAATTCTTCTTGGGCCTAACTCTGAGATATACGTGGTCTCCCGTCTTGAATTCTCTTGGAGTTCTCTTTCGGTCGGCGTAACTTTTCTGTCTGTTCTGAGGGACCTTCAGATTTTGTTTTATCTGAATCACTTGTTGTTCCATTTCTTTCAGCATGTTGGGTCCAATAGTAATTATGTTTACTGGATTACTCCAACTGACTGGAGTGTTTCACGGTCTACCATAGAGGACTTCAAAAGGACTTGTCTTCAGGGATTCTTGGTAGCCGTTGTTGTAGGCGAATTCCACCAGTGGAAGGTAATCTTCCCACTTCTTGGGTTGATGCATTACATGCATTCTTAGCATGTCTTCCAATATTTGGTTCACTCTTTCCGTCTGTCCATCGGTTTGAGGATGATAGGCTGTGCTAAATAGAAATTTGGTCTCCAGACCAACCATCAAGGATTTTCAAAAGTTGGAAGTAAACTTCATGTCTCTGTCAGACATGATCTCTTTAGGCATACCATGTAGTCTGAATATCTCCTTCATGAATATGCTGGCAATATCTATTGCCTTTCAAGTCAATTTGACGGAGATAAAATGGGCGGACTTGCTCAATTTATCCACCACTACCATGACGACGTCATTCTGTTTGGTCGATGTTGGTAATCCGATGATGAAGTCCATGGAAATGGTTTCCCACTTCCATTCTGGGATTGGTAGAGGTTGTAAAAATCCTGCTAGGTGTCGGTGTTCTGCTTTAACCTGTTGGCATTCTAGACACTTAGCTAAATAGTTAGCTATGTCTTTCTTTAACCCAGGCCAATAGAATTCTTTCCTAGTGGCCTTGATCATCTTTTGATATCCTGGGTGACCAGTATATGGTATTTTATGTAGCTCATGCATTATGAACCTCTTCAAGTCGTCACAATCTGGAATATACAATCTGTTTCTGTAAGTTAGCAGACCTCCATCTATCATCTGGTATCCTTCATACTTTATTCCTGCGGGTTCTTGCTTCGGGTACGAGGTCACAGTCTAGAAGAATGTGTCAGTTTCTTGTGCATTCCTGACTCTTTCTTTGACATTCATCTCGCAGGTGCTCATCGCTGCCAGGTGAATTGTTTTCATACTTCTGCTAAGGGCATCGGCCACCTTATTTTCCTTTCCTTTAACATGTTTGATTTCAAAATCAAACTCACTAAGGAGGCCCATCCACCTAGCTTGTTTGGCATTGAGCTTTGGTTGGTCAAACAGATATCGCAATCCACACTGGTCTATCATAAGTAAAAATTTCCTTCCCATGAGGTAATGTCTCCACATTTTTAAGGTGTGCACTATGGCGGCTAGCTCTAGATCATGGGTCACATAGTTGACTTCGTGCTCATTCAATTTTCGGGATTCATAGCAGACTACACTTCCTCCTTGCATAAGGACTCCTCTGAGCCCTTCCTTACAGGCATCTGTGCACACGAGGAAGTCATTTTCGGGATCGGCGATCTTCAACACGGGTGCATGGGTCAGAAGGTGTTTCAGGGATTGAAATCTTTCTTCACATTCTTATGTCCACGTGAATTTAGCTCCCTTCTTCTGGAGGGCAGTGATTGGACAAGCAATCTTGGAGAATACTTTTATAAATCTCCTATAGTATCCTGCTAAGCCCATAAAGGATCTTATATTTGAAACGTCCTTTGGGGTAGGCCATTCCATGATAGACCTGATCTTGTCAGGATCTACTGCTACTCCCTCTTATATATGACATGGCCCAAGTAATGTATTTGCTTCTGGAAAAAGTCGCACTTGCTAAATTTGGAATAAAACTGATGTTCTCTTAGCACTTGGAGCACAAGTCTAAGATGTTCCTCATGTTCCTCTCTATTCTTGGAGTAAATTAATATATCGTCACTACTGCATTTGGGTCAAATTCCGACGGCGCGTTCGACGCAATTGCCACTTTCTATTGTCGGAAGACCGACAAACCTCGGACCCCCTCAAACGTCGTTTCACATGACGTCGTTTTTTCGACGACCTAGTTTTCGTCTGTATTGCGACATTTCAAACGTGGCAAGAGAGACGTTGCAAACGTGGCAAGACCGACGTTGCAAACGTGGCAAGACCGACGTTTCAAACGTGGCAAGAGAGACGTTGCAAACGTGGCAAGACCGACGTTTCAAACGTGGCAAGAGAGACGTTGCAAACGTGGCAAGACCGAC
>ML811083.1:118677-156649 GCA_009831015.1 Picea engelmannii
AAAGTGGCAGGGGCATTGGTTAATCCAAATGGTACTACCACAAACTCATAGTGACCATATCTCGTCCTGAAGGAAGTTTTGTGGATGTCTTCACCCTTGATTCGGACTTGATGGTATCCAGATCTCAAGTCAATCTTTGAGAAAATGGAAGCACCTCCCAATTGATCGAACAAGTCATCGATCTTGGGTAAGGGGTACTTGTTCTTTATGGTTACCTTATTGAGTTGTCTATAATCTATGCACAGTCAGAGGGTACCGTCTTTCTTTTTCACAAACAGGATTGGTGCTCCCCATGGAGACATGCTGGGACGGATATAGCCTCTGCCCATCATTTCTTTTAGTTGTAATTTAAGCTCAACTAGCTCAGGTGTGCTCATCCTGTAGGGTGTCCTAGATACTGGCACTACTCCCGGTGCAAGTTCTATCGAGAAGTCAATGTCCCTTCTCGGAGGTAAACACGGTACCTCTTCCGGAAATACATCTCTATATTCTCTTAGTGTGGGGTGGTCTTCGAGGCTTGGTTTGTCATCTTCAACTGATTCCAACACCTGTATCGCATATAGTGGACATCCCTTTCCTTTCTACAATACTTTCTCATTTGAAGGGTTGATATTCGTCTCACCAAGACAGGTTTTTGGATCCCTTGAAGGGTTATCCTTCTTCCTTCTTCACTTACACATTCTAAGGTTTTATGGTAACAGTCCAGTCTGGCTTTATATGTGGCTAGCCAATCCATACTAATCAACAGGTCATATGATCCTAGGGGTAATACGTTAAGGGTTGCTTGGGTGGGGAATTCACCCATAGTGAATTGGCAAGCTGGTATGACCTCTGCTACCTTTCTTTTGGTGCCAGTGGCTAACTGTACCAACCATGGCTTGGCGTGTTTATGTGGCTATAATTTACACTTATCAACAACCTTAGGGGCTATATAACTCAAATTTGAACCAAGGTCAATTAGAATAGACACTAGATGGTTGGTGATCATACCTTCCATCTCCACCATTGAAGCTTGGTGGTCAACTTGTTTATTATCCACGACTGCATAAATTTGTGGCATACTCCTAGCCATGTCATTGATGGTGGTAGCTTCTTGAACGTTGTAAATTCTTCGACTGTTCTGTTGTCGGTGCGGGCAGTCCCTCAGTAGATGTTCTTCTCCACAACCCCAACATTTTAAGGGTTCTTTCTTCGGGTTATCAATCTTTCCTGGTGTAGATCCAAAAGGTTTATTTCCACTATGGGAGGGGAAATTCTGTTGGTGTACACATCAGGTTGGGAAGCTCATCCTTGAGTCCTTTTATAGTTTTTAAATCTTGGGGATTTAAACCCCTTTTTCTAGAATCCCGAACTATTCTTCTGCTTCCAACCTTCACGAGGTTATGTCCAATGCCCAAACTGTTCATAACAATATCTTGCCTTTCGGATAGTATCTTCTAGGTTCTTTGGCTCGTCAAACTCAATTATGTTATAATAGTCCTTAGGTAGCCCACTGATGAATCGTTGCACCTTTTCCTTTTCTTCTTTTATATAGGGTATGTACCTCAGCAATTCGAGGAATCGGCTGACATATTCCTCTATGCTGCATTGTCCCAACTTGAGTTCATAGAATTCTTTAGTCTTTTCGTCGAAATATTTTTCCGACGTATACTTCTTCCTTAAGTATTTCTCAAACCGTTCCCAAGATAGGTCTTCTTTGTGAATCCCTTTTACGGTCTTAAGGTCTTCCCACCAAATGGAAGCCTTCCCATTCAAGTTGAAAGTGGCTACTCGGGCCTTTAAATTTTTCGAGAAGTCACGGACTCTGAAATACTTCTTTAGTCCAAGCAGCCAGGCCTCCCCTTCCTCTCCCTTCTTTATTTCATCGTCAAAAGAGGGTGGTTTGGCCTTCTTGAATTCTTCGAGATTATGATTTTTGGAATGATTTCGCTTCTTCTGTTTTCTTCGGGAATAAGAACTAGTTCTACTACTAGAAGATCCCTCCGAGTCGCTAGTTTCCTTTCTAGAGGAATCGTCCGATGCTTGTCCTTTATCTCTAGGGTGAACCTTTCTCGAGGTGATCCTCTCAGTGTGGCCACTTAAAGGACCAAATTTTCGTATCCCAGGTGGGCTTTGACTTCTCTTTGTCTGTCATTGGTCTGCGTGACTGTTGTCAGGTCCATGCTGCAATTGTCTTTGTATGTCAGATAAGCTCTACATCAAGACTGCATTAATTTCCATTTTCTTCTCTTTCTCTTTTATCAAGCTCTCATTGTCGGCCTTGGAGCTCTGTAGTTCAACCATCAGGCTTCTCACTGTCTCAGCTAGATCTGGAGGGGTCTCTACCACTCTCCTTTCGTCAGTCTCTTCGTCTCTATTGTGGGAGCCATCTCCCACTTTGTGGTGCATCATCGTTCTATGCATCTGCAGTTTCCCGCGGTTGATCGTCTGTTTGTTGTGCAAGAAAAACACTTGTTGTTAGTCAACATTATATTCATTCACAATCAGCGCATAATTCATATTTTTCAAATGCATACACACAATAGGAATTTTCATTCTTAACTTCGGCTTTTGATAAGGGGGGTTAGGATAGAGAGTTAGTCCTTTTAAGAGTACTTCAAATGGAGTTCCTGCGCAACTTGTCCATGAGCCCAAGTAGGCTAAGTGTTGTAACCATGCTCTAATACCAATTTGTCACACACCCACTACAACAACTAAGATTTTTTGCCTTTTTTCTCCTTTTACTCGAGGGACAAAATCCCCAAAATTCTATGGGGCCTAGCACAGACCCTCCCTTCCCTTATGCTCCCCCATGTGATCGTTGGCTATGACCACAGGCCTTACCAAAAAGTTTCTTCTGTCTTTCGCGATTCGGGGAATCGCGATGCAAGCGTTCCCCTATTCTCTGTCTTTCGAAATGCCAAAACCTGAAAGGGTCTAATAGATCCTTAGCTTTTCCCTTGAGTCACTTTTCATATGACTGGTCCTATGACCTGGCGTTGTTCCTCTAAATGCTTTCGGGGTTTCGTGATTTGGGAAATTGCGATGCAAGCTTTCCTCCTTTCCCTTTAAATTCCCCCGAACCTGAAAGCCAGGTATCATCCAGATCTATGGTCCAGATCGTCGAGTTGATCAATGGCCCGAATTAAATCCCAACACTCTACCTTTCAAGATTTATGGCGAGGTCTTCACTCCTATTCCTCTGTTGTCTAGAACCCCGGTGGCCTTAGATCTTCGCCTCGCGTCCTTACAAATGGGCAGTCCAGATTCTTTCGGGACTCCGCCTCCCTACCACAAGACCCTGTCTGGTGACCTAGGGCTCATTCATAGAGCACATCGAGGTTTCGCGTACCGGGATTTCGTGACTAGCAAAGACGAGGGGCCTTGCCCTTGGGTTTCCCGGGTGCCGAAACCCCGAAACACCAAAACCTATTCACGTTAAACCATTTTGGGGTTTCTCATATTGGGATTTCGTGACTCGCAAATACAAGGGAACTTGCCCTTGGGTTTCCCGGGTGCCGAAACGCCGAAACACCAAAACCTATTCACACTAAACCATTTCGGGGTTTCGCATATTAGGATTTCGCGACTGGCGAATACAAGGGAACTTGCCCTTGGGTTTCCTGGGTGTCGAAACGCTGAAACAACAAAACCTATTCACACTAGACCATTTCAGGGTTTCACATATTGGGATTTCGCGATTGGTGAATACAAGGGAACTTGCCCTTGGGTTTCCCGGGTGTCAAAATGCCGAAACACCAAAACCTATTCACGCTAGACCATTTCGAGGTTTCACATATTGAGATTTCTCGACTGGCGAATACAAGGGAACTTGCCCTTGGGTTTCCCGGGTGCCGAAACACCAAAACCTATTCACGCTAAACCATTTTGGGGTTTCGCATATTGGGATTTCGCGACTAGCGAATATAAGGGAACTTTCCCTTGGGTTTCCCGTGTGCCGAAATGTCAAAACACCAAAACCTAAGAGAACCACTCTCTCTTGTACAAGGTTTCCAGACTCAGATCACATGATCCTTCAGCGGGTTCTTGGGTACTTATCCCTAGGCTTGGTGACTAGACTGAAAAGCCTTCCTAAATCACCGAGCTATGAACTTATGTGACAGGGGTGAAGTAAACTCATGGGTTTACTAAAACGGTAGTCTTTTCAAGGAACTCACTCCAGCTCTGGAATGCGAGGGAACTTTCCGGAAGGAGGTGCCTTCAGGGAAATCAAACCAGGGCATAGCGTGAGTCAAGTAGATGGGACAAATCTCTAGGGAACGGACTCGTAATATGAACTTTTCCATTCTATATATAAACCGATTATGGTCATATAAGTATAAGCATGCATCCACTATTTCCGATCAAAACACTAGGAAAACACTTCTATACAGAAACCATTTATGAGTGTACAAACATGAGCATGCGTTCCAGGATATTCAATTCAAGATACAAGATATAAACACTTATCAGAAAACACCAGGTGTGATGCAACTACTGAGAGGGGTGCTCGTTTCCACCCAATCGTAGGCTTAGTGACTCCAAACAGATTTACCACTAGCCACCCTCGGGCTAGACCACGATGCTTGAGGTTCAATTTTCTACTTCCGGCTCAATGGAAGTCAAGGAAGAAGGTTACTCTCCTTCTCCTCTGTTCAGAACTCCCTATGTTTCTGGAGTTTCTCCAGTTCTTCCCCGCGACCCATGTCGCGCGCGTTCTCCTCTCTTTTTTCCCCCCCTTACCACACTTCCTCTCTTGCCTTTTCTCTGCAAGATTGCGTGTGGCGCGAATTTCCCCGTCCTCGGTTAGGTCTGGGAGCTGTTACGAATGGGAAGTTCACCTCCATCCCCTCATTAACTCTTGAGGAGCCTCCCCACCTACCAATCTGACGGGAAATCCATTATGGGGTCAGAGAGTTGCTTTGGTCTTTGAGCAAGTAAAACCAGTACGATACTGGCTCGGTGGAAGTTAACGCAACCATTCCAGATCCCTTCCACCACCTCTCATTAGCCATCGTGGTCTCTTTTAGCACATCCCCCTCCCAACAACCATGCAACACATATTCATAACATAATTTACATTCATCGACCTTTCATAAAAAGGTTCGTCAAATCAAACATTCACGTCTTTAGTTTGCCATAGTTCTTGGCCAATATAGTTATTTTTACAGACGGGGGGAAACAGGGTGTTACATGCATGGTTGATGCTCCAAGAGAATAAAATCTTGATATGACCTCCTTGGGAGAAAATGACCCCACTTGCACTTGTTTCTCTGTATCGGGTCATACTTTTTCATTATACACACCAACATATTATTTTGTAAAACTATTTCATAATTTCTATATGTGACATTTCTTGTTATTTTTTAATTTTTTTTATAGAATATTGTTGATAGAAGTTCAAGGAAAACAACTTATTGCAGCGAGTGCGATGGTAGATCATCCCAAAAGGAGAACAAGACAAGTTCTTCAAGTTTTATTAAAAATTTAATTATATATTTCAATTATCTGTAGGTTTAAATTAATGATGTGGATTGGTTAATATCTATCATGCAAAGCAAAAACATGAAGAAACTCAATAAGATGGTTCACAACTGAGTGAAAAAGAGCGTAAAAGATTTATGGAAATGTTACAAAGAGATTAGGTGGATCAAAAGGTAATCAACATGAATTTTTTCTTTGAGTGTTTACTAAAAATGAATTTCTTAACATTAATCACTAACAAGTTTTAAACACTCAATTTCACATTTTTTTAATGTTATGCAGGGACCACCAATGAGGGAATGGATTGTCGTCCTAAGAGGATAAATATTATGAAGGATGTGAAGGATGATGACAACTTGGTCATCAGTTCAACTGGAGTGGTGCTTGAAATTAATGAGAGGAGCAAATTGTTTTACAAAACTTTGAGGGATATAGTGGAAAGAATGTATAGACGTACTTTCTACTTACAATATAAAAATCAATCCAATGACTCCAAGAATCAGGTTAATGAGAGGAGAAAATTGTTTTACAAAACTTTGAGGGATATAGTGGAAAGAACATAAAGACGTACTTTCCACTTACAATACAAAAATCAATCCGGTGACTCCAAGAATGAAGTTATACATAATCTACATGAAATGTTTCCAGAGCAATGGTTAACGAGACTTGTGAGACTTGCAATAATAAAAACTTACAATAAAAAAATAAATCATTTTTAAGGTATTATTACTAAACATGTTTTCCTATAATATGTTCCAAAAATTACCAAATTAATTGTTTTTTTCGATATTTACTTTCATCTCCATTTAAAAAAAAAATATTGTGTTTTAATTTATTTTTCAGGAAGATTATGAAAATCGCAAGCAACAAACGAGGGGAAAGCCAATACATGTTTGTAGGGATGTCCAAAAAAGTGTACAAGGAGATAGTTAAAGAAATGAAGACAAGATGAGAAGGAAGAAAATGGTTGATCGCAAAGTTTGTGAGTACTTACATTTTCGACCTTACTTAAAACTTCATTTTTGTTGTGATCTTTATATTCAAATAATTAATTTACACTCGCCCATGGATGTCTTCTAATAGGTGTTAACATACAAAGAAGAGCCAACCAATGAATTGATCAACATTGGGTTAGGTGAGGGTTGTGAGTATATGTTGAAGTATCAAGGTTTAAATGAACAATTTGTAAGTAGTTATGTTGCTTAACTTCCCTTGTTTTATAATTAATGGAACGATAATAAACTTTTATATTAATTATATCGACTATGATTTGTCATGGCATATTATACATGCAAGAAACAAAATATGGAGAGCAACCAACAAAAGAGATTTTGAAACACGACATGCGCCATGACTTCGAAAGCATGTGTATTGTTTATGAAACACTCATTGCTATGGTACATTTTTTATTTATTTATGCAACCATGTATATTCTACTATATATATAAATATAAATTTACGTATTACACCTTATTTCTATGTTTGTAGATGGAACATGAATGGGAGGAACATCCAAAACAAGTCGATGAAGAAAATATTAATTTTAATAACCAAAGTAGAATATTGCCTAGTGATGAAGAAATGAGGCATGCACATAGCTCGAGTGATGAAAACAATTCAAGTGATGAATGTCAATCAATATAATTGAATGTTACTGCAAGTTGTATGTCTTGGAATATTTGTCTATGAAAATCAAAAATGTTGTTTAATGTACTCGACATAATATCCCAATTACACGAGGACATGTTACCAATAAGTGTAACAATAACATATTGGTTGCATTTTGATTATTGTGGACCTTTATGTTATAATACAATGGGTCTCTTATTCATATATAATAAAATGAGTTTCTTATTTTATTGCATTGTCGAATGTTGTAAAATTTTGTGTCATTGATTAATTAATATATGGATGGTTTACATTGTTAAAAACAATAGAGGTGTAATTCATCGGATAACGCATTAATGTAATCATTATATTAAAACGAAATAACAAAAATATAAAAACAATATTATTATAAAAAATATTTGATTTTGAGATTATTAATATAAAATTTGTAAAAAAAACAATTAATTAAAATATATACAGATCGATGCACTATATTTTTTTGAACTCACTAAACGACGTGTGCCATAAAATAGGAAATAATATGTTTTTTTATCAATATGCATCGGTGCCTATTAATTAAATGAAAGCACTGGTGCTACTAATTGTGAAAAACATTGTTACTTTAAGTGACATAGCGTACCATTGATTATCATTGTTACTTTAAATGACATAGCACGTGATTGATTATAATTATTACTTTAAGCGACATAATGTATGATAATCGCATCGGTGTTTTACATATAATATATAGCCCAGTGTTTTAAATATAATATATGGCTTTGATGCTTTAAATATAATATACGCACTGGTGCTTAGTAACAAAAAAGGGCACTAAAATCTCACCTCAATTATTGGAAATTTCACTATCCTTCGATGCATGTGGTAGTACAGGCACCGATGTGACTAACAATAAGATCATTGATGTGTAATATTTATACAAGCACCGTTGCTACATAAAAAACAACACACACCAATGCGTACAATAACAATAAAAGCAACGATGTTTCATATACCATAAAATGTGATACTTGTGCATGATAATTTGAAGAGCATTGATGCTTTGTGATTGTATGTGTGCATTGATGCATGTTACAGAAGAACACACCCGTGCATGTTGCTTAAAAACACATCGATGTGTGTTACTTAAAAACGCACTGGTGCATGCTACTTAAGAACACACCAATGTGTGTTACTTAGATATGCAACAGTGTGTTTCTTTACCAATACAAGCACCAACAAAAAAACCTTTTCTACAACCTCCACCGGCCTAAAAGTTTTTAGTTATATGGAGCATCCCTTAAAACCTCCGTTTATAATAGTGAAGGTTGCAGTGGAGGTTTTTTTGAAAACTTTGCCAAATATTGTAACACTAAAAACCTTCGCAAAAACCTCCACTACAAGGTGTTTTCTTTGTAGTGAAACCATTGATCGCACTGTCGATCGAGCTGTTCATTACTAAGTTACTTATTTGGTGAGGTATGGAGAGAAACAAAGTTGCTCACCAAAAAGTAACTTAGCAATAAATACATGATTTACCAGATTCTACCTCCTTGCGCCCTCTGTGATGTTAATGGGTATGCCACTCCCCATTGTCCTAAACTCTTGGAGTTGCAGAACCTTCTTCACTCACCCATGGTGGCCTCACTTTTGTTGGTTCCATTAGCTAAGGGCATCGTCCCCCACCCCTGAAGGAACTTGTATGGATGTGTAATCCATCATTACACACTAACCACCCTTGCAGCCTATGCAAAACATTTGGCTATCACACTCACCATTATATGGAACTTCCCCACTTTCAAACTATCATTGTTCTTGCTCATTGATAGCTTGTGCCAACTAGTCACCAAGTTGATATTAATTGAAATGGGTTTCCCCCAACCCATATGGATACCATGAATTCCACTACCATTTACCATAACTCCACTTCAATAGGTTTTATGTCTTACAATCACTCTTCATTTTCATCAGGCATCGACATTGGTCCATCACCCTTTGATGCATCATCAACCAAACCATGGGTAGAGTCGCATTCTATGTGCATTGTAGTACATGGTCGAGAGCCAAGTGATGTATATTGTAAATGTAGTATGTGGCTTAGGGCTAAAGTGATGTATTATGTAAATGATGTAAATTGAATATAATGAATTAAATGTATTCCCAATTGTAGATGGACACGGACAAAGATTTGGGGGCTAAGTATCCACAAGAGAGGGAAGGATTCCAAGGGGGAGAGATTACCCATGTTTATTAAACCCAAGCCATTTATTTATAAATTGTCATTACCATGAACCTTCCATTAGTTGTTGAGTGTTCTAGAGCCCAATCATTGAATTCACATAAGAGGGTTGGTGTGAGAGTCACTTCCCATAGTTATTGAGAGTGTGGGGGATGAGTACAATCAGCTTGGGGAAGAGTGCAAGTCAAGCAAGCAATATACAGAGAGGAAATTTGTATGGGTAGGAGACCAGAGTATGCATTCATGTTTTTGCATAGAGACTTGTTTTTACATAGAGTTTTCTAGCCAACAATGGAGTTCTGAGTGTTGAAGCTCGAAGGTGGTTGTTGTGGGCACGTTTGGAAATTGTTTGGAGATAAAATTTCATGTAAAAGAGGTTGCAAGCCTGTGAGTGAAGTTTTGTTCGAAATTCGTTAAAGGAAGTATGGGTTTCGCTACTGGGCGAATTCGTGTTGCAGCTGCAGAATTCCTATCCAACCTGTATTGGAAGCCCTGGAGGGGAGTGGAAAGATCTGAGGGACTGTGAGTAGTGAAGGGGGATTCCATCCCTTGGGTTGTACAGGTTGAGGGGAAGAGAGTTGGTGGACTGAAATTAGTTGTGATTTTGATTGTTGTGTAACATCCTGCTCTTGCGCACACTGAGCGAACTTATTCTTTGAGGACACTTGCATGCAAGTGATCTGGGTCATTATACTATTGGTTGTTTTGATTATGATTATGAGATATTGTGGATTTGATGATATGTTATTTTGTTGTATTTACATAGACATGTGTTATTGACTGGGTTCTCTTAAGTGTGCAGGACTCTAGACATTGAGGATGTTGAGGAATCGATGAAACCCCTTGCACTCTGGATTGAGTCAGGGAGTGGACTGTTAGGGTTTGAATATTGTTGATGTGACATATGTACATATGATTAGATGTTATGATGTTGATTATTATTGCTGGCATGATTCGTTGATGGATGCAGGCTGATGATAACTTGCCGACTAGACTCACATTTGGAGTAAAGGGGTCACGCATGACAACCAAAGACATTGAGGGAGAGGTGTGGAAGTAGCCCTACCACAACCTACTAGCACTCCCACCATGGCTCGAACTGTAGGTTAACGATTACCTAGTTCGAGAAGGCCCACGATGTCATGAGGGAAAACTATGATTGTCGCTCATGATGATTCTAAGGGGCGTGCAATAAGGTAGGGTCTTTATTCCTTAGAGGCCCTTAGTCTCCCACAAGATCACCTACGGAGTATTGAATCCAGGGGTTTGACGTCTACCAAATTCAGTCAAGAGGCGAGTGGCACCCTTGGAGCACATAGTGCGTCTTGAAGGGCACATCCTGCAATTAAAACGGAAAGAGGTGAGTGGCACCCTTGGAGCACATAGTGCGTCCTAAAGGGAACGTTGCGATTTTAACTGGTAAGTGAACAAACCTAGTGCCTAGAAAACTATGCCTCCTTAGGACCTGGTCGGCCTTAAAATGAATGATGTGATGAGTAAGTTTAATAACAAATTTTCCCTTAAGAACTGTCGCCAAGCCTAGTGAATTTATAACCTAGGTCTAAGTAGAACCTCTAAACAAAAAATAATTAGACATATAACAAGAAGAGGGTAAAGAAATTCAAACTTTAATTATTAAAGTAAAAAAATTATAATGGAGGATTAAATTTATTAAAAAGGTAAATGGTTTTTTTCTACACTTGCTAAATTTGATTTTTAGTTAAAAAGAAAAACAGGGGAAACTTAAAGAAAAGGGGAAACATAAGGAAAAAGGGGAATGTCTAACTTAGTAAGGAATCTAGCCTTTGGAACTTTCTATTTATGAACTCAACTAGGAATTAAGTAGGGAGTAAGTCATTTAAGAATTGTAAGGGAATAATGGGACACTGATGAGTGTTTTTAGGAACGCTTTTAGTTGGGTGAGGGAAATAGACAAATTTAATTAATTAATAAATTGATTTTCTGGTGCAACTAGGGGATCGGGAAACATGTGTATGGGGGAGGTTTTTCGAAATTAATTAAATGAAAAAGGAATCTAATGAGGGTTTTGGGAAACCAATGACTAAGAAAACTCTATAAAAAGGATGGTAGAGGAGGAGTATGATCACATTTGGCTTGCATAACGTTACGTTGCCGAAATTTAATCTTAACTAAGTTTTCACTTGTGGGAGTTAGGATACCCAGCTCGGGTAACGAGTGGTAGCTCAACCTTGAGAGGTGAGTTGAGTGCTAGAATTCTTTGGTCTTGTGTTTGTGGCCCCCTTGCGTCTTGGGGGGCTCAGGGAGAAGAAGAGCACCCCTAGTGTAGGCTGGGAGGTACTGGTGAGGTCTCATCGGTCAGCAAGCGGGATCTAGATGGAGCGAACGCGCAAGAGAACCTCTTCGCCTCACCATCGTCGATAAAGGTACGCCTGTTAAAGAGGTTACTTGTAATAAAATTTAATTTACACTTATTTATTTTACTGTATTCATATGACGATTTAATTTCCATGAACTTCCCTTGCCCATGTATTTCTACGGTGATAGTAACAGATTATTTTTTTGTAAAAACATAATTTGTAATGGTAATATAACCGAAGAAAAGGAAAACTATTTGTACATACATAACCACATTGGAAGAACTGTTGTGTAGGATAGAAATGGTTTTCTTTCGAATTTTGGTAAGAATGTAGGTCTCCTTGGGGATTCCTTGAGAATTATTTTATCAATGTAATCCCCTTGTCGCTTGATTCATCCTATAAGAAACCTTGATATCCATGGTATCTTTTATTTCTGAGTTACTGTCTAATTGTGTGTGGACAGAATGAGCCCCGAATGCAAAACCTTGCCTACGCTTTTGTATCTCCTGCCTGCGCTTTTGTATCTCCTGCCTGCATTTTCTTTATTCCTTGATTGCATTTTTTTTCATTATTTTATTCTCAATGGAGAAGGTCTAGATGCATATTTGTGCTTTAATCTTATGTTCCTTATCCTTTAAGTTATTAGTTTGTGCCTGAGCAGTCGGCCAAGAGTCGAATCGACTGTCTTTCACTCTGGTGTTAAAGATTTAGATTCAAATGCCCTGCTTTCATGTGCATGGATAATAAGTGTAAGATCATTCCTCTACCATGCAAGGAATCCTCTCCTGGGCGTTTATTCCCTCCTTAGCCTCTGCGATTATTGTCATTTATTCTCTGCAAACTCGTGCTTCCACACAACGATTTGGGGATGTCTCTCCAGTTCACCAAACGTTTTATTTCTCCGCAAATAATGTTGTTTTTGTTCTGTGTAATTTCATTTTTATTTTGCCCAACAAATCCATTGCTTGTACAGCGAAAATTCATCCTTATTGCTTAACAATTTTTGTGGTCTTTACTCAACAGATTTCGTTTTTCATCGCCCAACGGTTTCATACCTTATTTGCATTGATGGGGTGTAAACATGTGTTATTTTCCATTGCTCAGCCATATTTTTGTTTCTTTTTCTCAAAAAATAATTTTATCCTTCAGCGAATCTAGGTATCTCGTACCAACCATCTTTTTGTTTTCTTTTCCTCGGAAAAATCGTGTTATCCCCCAACTAATCTGGGTGTCTTGTACCAACCATCCTTTCGTTTTCTTTTCCTAAGAAAAATTGTGTTATCCCAGGCGAATCTGGGTGTCTCTTACCAACCATCTATTCGTTCTCTTTTCCTCGGAAAAATTGTGTTATCAAAAAATGAATTTCTTGGCGATTTGCCCAACAAAGGTAGTGCCCCTGTGCAATTTTATTAGTGATTTACACAACATTTTACACAATGATTTTCTGGGCGATTTACACAGCATTGTCTTGGTGATTTACACAGCAAAATTCTTGGCAATTTTCCCAGAGAAGGTAGTGCCCCGAAGATTTTCTTGGCGATTTACACAGCATTGGTTTTACTGTTCAATCAGAAATTATATCTAACAGAAATTAAATAGAATGATCCACGTGTGCACCGCAATGTTTCAATGTTAAATTTAGAAATTGTTTTACTGATAAGAAATTAAATTATATTTAACAGAAATTAAATTAGAATGATCCACATATACACAACATTGTTTTAATGTAAAATAGAAATTGTTTTACATGTGTTGTTCAACGATTTCTCCTCTCCTATCACAACATAATTTCCTTTAGATTCTGAGCGTTGCATTGTCCACTCAGATCTCCCTTTTTATTTTACCACAAAAAACTATGTTTTCCCCTCATTAATTTTGTTGAATTCCAGTGTTAAATGTCCAACTTAAAACGTCTAGACCATGCCCTTTTCTACTCATAACCCTTGCGCCTCCTCCTTCCACAATAATGATCGTGCACCTTTAGATTGGGGTCTTGTTATGTTCTCATCTCTAAACCCTTGGACCTTTTCCCAACCTAATTAAGGCACTCTAGTCTTTAATAGGGTAATTAATAGATTGTTAATGCTTGTTGTAGAGTCAATATTTACGAAGAGTAATAAGCTAGAAGAAGTAGCATAGTTGTTTATGTAAATAAGTCATCTTGTTAAGGTTCTCTAGATAAAGTCATTAGTAGATTATGTTTTAGTCAGATGGAAAATTTTAGATTGTATATGTTTCTCTCTCTCTCTATTTATATACGATGAGATAAAGTGACCACTTAGTAATGATAGGGTCTGGGCAAAATGAAACCTAGGATAAGGAAGTGATTGAAAGGGACTTTGATGATTAGAATAAAGAATGTTTAGTTGATGGTTGTTTAGAACGTTAGCGCTCATTCCATCATGGGATTCAGGTCTTGATGAGTTTAGACTTTTGCGCGCACCAATTTATTGGGGTTAAATGATTATTTTAGAGTTGGACTTCCTACGCTTATGGATTTTTAAGATGGCTGGAACTTAGACTTTGTGCAAATAAAGTAATGAATGTATTCACCCTGTGTCGATGATTAGCCGGTTGATTTAGAGTGATTTCGTTATAGGTTCCATATATTGTATGATAGTTAAAGGTTCTTACACTTCTTGCGAAACTAATTTTTAAATGAACGTATGATGGCATGAGATTTTAGACTTCTTATGCAATGAATTCTAATGTAATGATTGATGGTTTAGAATTTAGTCTTCTTGCACCGAATGAATGTATTATGACAAATGTTTGCTCATTATGTTTAGTACGACCAAGATTATGGTGCATGATCGTTTTAATATTGAATTTTTCCCTTCACCTTGGTTGGGCGGATGAATAATGGTTAGGGGACTTGTGTTATGGACTAAGTTGACACATATTGATTACGCCTTAGTTCACTAACGTGACTGTCTCAATATTGCGGTATGATTTCCTCATGATAGATTATTTGCGCGCATTGATCGATAGGTGATTATGTTAATCTGGCAATGTATCATGTGCTTACCTTGATACAGATGTTTTAATTACCTAACGTAGCAATAAAAGAAATAAAAAATAAAAATAAAAAATAAAAAAAAAATGTACTTGATGTACGTCGCTTTTGTTGTCTTAACGGAGAGGGTCGTTACATATGGTATTAGAGCCAGTTCGACCCGCGACTTGGGATCACTACAGCTTCCGTTGATTGATAATTGATTATAATGTTCATAATTAAGTTGATTTGTATTCGTGTAGGTAATCATGGTTAGAGGACGTCGTGGAGGCAGATGACGGGGTGCTAGGGGAGGAGGCATGACGCCCCCAGTAGTATCCATGCCTGAGGGGTCTAACCCCTAGGGAAACGAACAGGATGTTGGGCAGGAATAGACAGTTGTGGGTGATGTGGTTGGGTTGATGAGGTCCTTTCAGTGGATGTCTGAGGCACTAATCAGTCGTTTGGATAGAGATGAAGCCAAGGCACCAACACCCCCTAAGGGTCCACCATGCGCTCCGGTCGGTACTGGTAGCATTCACCGCAAACTCGAGAAGGTCAAATTTCTCAAGTTCTTTGGTGCCCTTGACGGCTTAGTCGTCGAGGCATGGTTGGAGAATATGGAGATGCGTTTTGCACTTCACGAATATACCTCCAACATGAAGGTCCGCATGGCGGTCTTTCAACTGAAGGGGAGCGCTCTTCTATGGTGGAAGTTGCTCCTGTCGCAATTGAACATGGTCATCAAAGACGTGTCATGGGAACTGTTCGAGGAACGGTTTCGGGACAGGTATCTATCTGAGGAATTCATTGAGCATCAGTTCAATGCCTTGCAACATGGCGGTCGTACGGTGCCGAAGTACGAGGCACGTTTCATGGAGCTTCTTCGGTAAGCTCCCCACCTAAATACCGAGAAGCTTAAGGTCAACAAGTTCATGTTTGGCCTTATTGTTAGCATTCATGCAAAGGTTAGGATTCAGATGCCTCAAACCTTGCATGATGTTGTCCATAAGGCCCTCATAGAAGAGGAGGAGCTTATCAGAGGGGTCAAAGAAAGACTCCAGTGAGACCAGCAGGGCAGGTGTCATCTAGTGCGTAACAGCATCAAACACCAGCTAGACATTCACCAAGATATCATGGCTTCTAGAGAGGATCCACTTTCACTACACCTTGGCGACCAGCGCCTCAGTAGCGGACTCCTTACCGAGGACCACATCACCACCAACAACGTAGACTGCAGCAGCAGCAGTTTAGGCCTATTCAGTAGAACAGACCAGGGTTCCAAACCAGTGGGCCGTCAGCTTTTACTTTGGGTACCAAGAGTACTGGACCAAAGAAAGGGTGTTGGACATGTGGGGAGCCACATTACCAGTGTGACTGCCTAGTGGAGAGGACCAGAGCATCTGGATCAGCCGGACCCACTATCATGGGAGATTTGGGAAAGGCCCATCGGATTCATGCAGCGGTGAATAATCACAGGCAGAGCACCAATCGATTGTGCTCGAGACGTCAGGTACCGTCACTAACCAGACCCTCGGTATTTTGATAGATCGAGGTGCTACCGAGAGTTTTATTTCTGGTGCAGCGCTAAAAAGAATTAAGGTAAAGGCAGTCGAACAGGAGGAGTTTAGCTTTGTAGAAATGGCTTCGGAAGCCAAACAAAAGGTTTGAGGGAAGGTTACAGGTTGTAGCCTTAACCTGGGAGAGTTTGTCACCAGGGCCAACTTGTACATTGCGATCTTAGGTCTTATCACGTCTTGATAGGTATGGACTGGTTGGAATCGCATGAGGCGATACTCAACTGTAAGACAAAAAGGTTGAGCTTGGTCAATGATGAGGGATAGAGACGTGTGATTGTAGGTAGGAACCAGGGAGTTTCCCTGAGGTTCATCTCTTCCTTGCAACTACAGAAGAGCATGCGCAAGGGATGTAAGATTTATGTGGTCCTTGCGTTAAATGAGAAGGGAGTAGCAGAAGGTATAGAACACCTTTCGGTGGTGAGAGAGTTTGTGAACGTCTTCCCTGAGGAGTTACTTGGGATGCCGCTAGAGAGGGAATTGGAATTTACCATCGACCTAAAACCGGTAACTGAACCGATAGCAAGAACGCCTTATCGGATGTCGACCTCGGAGTTACAGGAGTTGAGAATGCAATTGAAGGAGTTGTTGGACCTAGGACTTATATGTCCAAGTGTGTCACCATGGGGTGCACCTGTTATCTTCATACGGAAGAAGGATGGGTCATGGAGACTCTGCATTGACTACCGTCAATTGAACAAGGAAACGATCAAGAATCAGTATCTAGTGCCAAGGATTGATGATTTGTTTGATCAGATGAAAGGCACGAGGGTGTTTTCAAATATCGACTTGAGATAAGGGTATCACTAGTTACGGATCAAGGAAGACGACACCCCTAAGACCACCTTTAAGACGAGGTTTGGACATTACGAGTTTATTGTTTTACTGTTTGGACTGACGAACGCCCCAAGGGTATTTATGAGTTTGATGAACGGGGTATTCCGCGAATACTTGGACAAGTTCGTCCAAGTATTCATTGACGATATTTTGATTTACTCTTGGTAGATGGAGGAGCATGATGAGCACTTGTGCATGGTACTACAATGTCTACGAGTGAACCAATTGTATGGGAAATTGTCTAAATGCTCGTTTTATCAATCGAAGATTCACTACTTAGGGCATGTCATCTCCGGCAAAGGTATCGTTGTGGATCCAACAAAGGTCGAGGCTATTATGGAATGGCCTACGCCGACAAATGTACCCGAAGTGCATAGCTTCATGGGTTTAGCAGGATACTATCGACGGTTCGTCGAGGGTTTTTCGAAGATAGAAAATCCAATCACATAATTGCAGAAGAAGAACAAGAAATTTGTTTGAACCGAGAAATGCACGAAGGCATTTTGGAGGCTCAAGGAGATGTTGACGATGGCATCGATACTAAAGGTCCCTGACATGGACGCAGACTTCTTGGTATGCACTGACGCATCCAAGGAAGGCTTAGGTGGAGTCTTGATGCATGATGGTCGAGTGATTGATTACATCTCGAGAAAGTTGAGAAGGCATGAGGAGAACTATGCAACGCACAATTTGGAGTTGTTAGCCATTGTTTATGCCTTGAGAGTTTGGAGACACTACCTTATTGGATGGAAATTTGAACTAAAAATGGACCACTGAGGACTACAACACATCTTTACGCAAAGTGACTTGAACGCGTGACAACGACGTTGGTCAGAATTGCTTAGCGAGTATGATTTCGAGATTACTTACATAAAAGGAACAATGAACAGAGTGGTGGATGCGTTGAGTCAGAGACCACGCATCTTTTCGGTGATGCCTCTTCAGGTGAATCTACGTGAAAATATCCTAACTTTACAGTGCGACGATGACTGGTTCAAAGAGGTCAAGGATTTTATCGGACATAACACAATGATGGTACCAAAATTTGAGGGATTTACTATGGACAACGACAGATTATTGAGATTTAAAATTTGAATTCACGCACCACCCAACAACGAGTTGAGGAGTTTGATCCTAAATGAGGCTCATAGAGAAGTGTACATGGCTCATCCTGGAGTCACGAAGATGAGGGCAGACCTTAAACCCTTATTCTTCTGGAAAGGAATGAAGGCAGACATAGTCAACTACGTGGAAAGATGTCTAGAATGACAGCATTTGAAAGATGAGCATAGACATCTGACAGGATTACTACAGTCGCACGCTATTCTGGAACCGAAATGGGAGGTTTCAATGGATTTCATTGTTGGATTGCCACTGACAGCTAGGATTGTTTCGCGACTTCGCGTCTTGTCTCCCTAGACAATCAACGGTCCAGATCTCTCCTCGAGCACCTCCTTCCTTTGACCCTTCAGTCGGTGAAATGTTGATCTCTCACCGCGTTTCCTTCTTGGATCGACAATCCAGATCATTTCACAGAGTTGAAGGATGGCTCAACCTTATCCTCTTCGTAGTTATATAGGATTCGACGGCTGTTGGTCCTCAACGCTCAGATCCAACGTCTGAGATTTGTTCTCCTCTTCTACGTGCTCCTCCTATCTTAATTCAGATCTGACGGCCATCGGGAATTTGGGATGGATGATCCAACGACCACTATCGCTCCTCCTCCTGATCTTATTCATCCTTCCAACTTGGAAGAATTTCTAAGTGTCAAAGGTTCTGCGACCTTTTCTCGTCCTGCGAGTCCTTCTCTTGATCCTTGACTGCACTTCTGGAAAGTGCAAGGTGCTATCTCTTTTTATCTTTGATCTCTTTTCTAGCTTTCTCTTATGTGTCTTCACTGTTGTTCTTGTGCCATCATCGTTGTTGTTCTTTCCATCAATGACAAGCATATTCTGTCTTCTGTATGTAAACATGTCAGCCTCGTTATTGTTCTTGCCATCAATGACAAGAACACCTCTGCCTACAAACATGCCAACACATTTGACAGCTACGGTGTCGAACAGTAGATCAGGTCAAGGTCCAGTGGGACAACTATAGTCCACAATCGGCAACCTGGGAGGACGCATATGATATGCGTCAGCAATTTCCATTTTTGTTTGGTAGCTAGACCTATGATATTCTGATACACTTTATTTCGACACTTACATACTATGAAACTTCGGGATGAAGTTTAAAATAAGAGGGGGTGTATGTAACATCCCGCTCTTGCACACACTGAGCAAACTTATTCTTTGAGGACACTTGCGTGCAAGTGATCTTGGTCATTATACTATTGGTTGTTTTGATTATGATTATGAGATATTGTGGATTTGATGATATGTTATTTTGTTGTATTTACATAAACAGATGTTATTGACTAGGTTCTCCTGAGTGTGCAAGACTCTGGACGTTGAGGATGCCGAGGCATCGATGAAACCCCTTGGACTATGGATCGAGTCAGGGAGTGGAATGTTAGGGTTTGAATGTTGTTGATGTGGCATATGTACATATGATTAGATGTTATGATGTTGATTATTATTGCTGACATGATTTGTTGATGGATGTTGGCTGACGATAGCTTGTCGACCAGACTCACATTTGAAGTAAAGGGGTCATGCATGACAACCAAAGACATTGAGGGAGAGGTGTGGTAGCAGCCCTGCCACAACCTACTAGCACTCCCTTCGTGGCTCGAACTAAAGGTTAACGATTACCTAGTTCAAGAAGACCCACGTTGTCGTGAGGGCAGACTGTGGCAGTCGCTCACGATGATTCTAAGGGGCACACAATAAGGCAGGGTCCTTATTTCTTAGAGGCCCTTAGTCTCACACAAGATCACCTAACGGAGTATTGACTCCCAAGGTTTGATGTCTACCAAATTCAGTCAAGAGGCGAGTGGCACCCTTGGAGCGCGTAGTGCGTCTTTAAGGACACATCGCGCAATTAAAATGGAAAGAGGCGAGTAGCACCCTTGGAGCACGTAGTGCATCCTGAAGGGCACGTCGTGATTTTAACTGGTAAGTGAACAAACCTAGTGCCTAGAAAACTATGCCTCCTTAGGACCTGGTCAACCTTAAAATGAATGATGTGATGAGTAAGTTTAAAAACAAATTTTCCCTTAAGAACTCTCGCCAACCCTAGTGAATTTAAAACCTAGGTCTAAGTAGAACCTCTGAACAAAAAATAATTAGATATAACAAGAAGGGGGTAAAGAAATTCAAACTTTAATTATTCAAGTAAAAAAATTATAATGGAGAATTAAATTTATTAAAAAGGTAAATCGTTGTTTTTCTACACTTGCTAAATCTGATTTTTAGTTAAAAAGAAAAAGAGGGGAAACTTAAAGAAAAATGGAAACTTAAAGAAAAGGGGAAACTTAAGGAAAAAGGGGAATGTCTAACTTAGTAAGGAATCTAGCCTTTGGAACTTTCTATTTATGAACTCAACAAGGAATTAAGTAAGGCATAAGTCATTTAAGAATTGTAAGGGAATAATGGGACATCAATGAGCATTTTTAGGAACGCTTTTAGTTGGTTGAGGGAAATAGACAAATTTAATTAATTAATAAATTGATTTTCTAGTGCAACTAGGGGATCGGGCGACATGTGTACAGGGGATGTTTTTCGAAATTAATTAAATGAAAAAGGAATCTAATGAGGGTTTTGGGAAACTAATGACTAAGAAAACTCTATAAAAAGAATGGCAGAGGAGGAGTATGATCACATTTGGCTTGCGTAACGTTACGATGTCGAAATTTTATCTTGACTGAGTTTTCACTTGTGGGAGTTGGGATACCCAGCTGGGGTAATGAGTGGTAGCTCAACCTTGTGAGGCGAGCTGGATGCTAGCATTCTCTGGTATTGTGTGTGTGGCCCCTTTATGGCTCGGGGAGCTCAAGGGGAAGAAGAGTACCCCTAGCGTAGGCTGGAAGGTATCGGTGAGGTCTCATCGATCGACAAGCTGGATCTGGACAGAGTGAATACGCGGAAGAACCTCTTTGCCTCCTCCTCCTCGGTAAAGGTACGCCTGTTAAAGTGGTTACTTGAATAAAATTTAATTTACACTTGTTTATTTTACTGTATTCGGATGACGATTTAATTTCCATGAGCTTCCCTTACCCATGTATTTCTACGGTGATAGTAACATATTATTTTTTTGTAAAATCATAATTTGTTATGGTAATCTGACAGAAGAAAAAGAAAACTATTTGTACATACATAACCACATTGGAAGAACTGTTGCGTCGGATAGAAATGGTTTTCTTTAGAATTTTGGTAAGAATGTAGATCTCCTTAGGGATTCCTTGAGAATTTTGTTATCAATGTAATTCCCTTGTCGCTTGATTCATCCTGTAAGAAAGCTTGCTATCCACGTTATCTTTTATTTTTGAGTTATTGTCTAATTGCGCGTGGCCAGAATGAGCCCCAGACTCAAAACCTTGCCTGCGCTTTTGTATCTCCTGCATGCATTTTCTTTATTCCTTGATTGCATTTTTTTTATTATTATTTTATTCTCAATGGAGAAGGTTTGGATGCAGATTTGAGTTTTTATCTTTTGTTCCTTATCCTTTAAGTTATTAGTTTGTGCCTGAGTAGTCGGCCAGGAGCCGAATCGATTGTCTTTCACTCCAGTGTTAAAGATTTAGATTCAAATGCCCTGCTTTCCTGTGCATGGATAATAAGTGTAGGATCATTTCTCTGCCCAGGAAGGAATCCTCTCCTGGGCGTTTATTCCCTCCTTAGCCTCTACGAATATTGTCATTTATTCTCTGCAAACTCGTGTTTCCACACAACAATTTGGGGATGTCTCTCCAGTTCACCAAACGTTTTATTTCTCCATGATTAATGTTGTTTTTACACTCTGCAATTTCGTTTTTATTTTGCCCAGCAAATCCATTGCTTGTACAGCGAAAATTCCTCCTTATTGCTCAACAATTTTTGTGGGCTTTACTCAATAGATTTTGTTTTTCATCACCCAACGATTTCATACCTTCTCTGCGTTGATGGGGTGTAAACCTGCGTTATTTTCCATTGCTCACCCATATGTTTGTTTCTTTTCCTCAGAAAATCGTGTTATCCCTCAGCGAATCTGGGTGTCTCGTACCAACCAGCTTTTCGTTTTCTATTCCTCAAAAAAATCGTGTTATCCCCAAGCGAATCTGGGTGTCTCGTACCAACCATCCTTTCGTTTTCTTTTCCTCAGAAAAATCGTGTTATCCCCAGTGAATCTGGGTGTCTCGTACCAACCATCTATTCATTCTCTTTTCCTCAGAAAAAATCGTGTTATCAAACAACAAATTTCTTGGTGATTTTCCCAACAAAGGTAGCGCCCTTGGGTGATTCTTTTGGCCATTTACACAACATTTTACACAATGATTTTATGCGCTATTTACAAAGTATTTACACTGAATTTTACACAACATTGTCTTGGCGATTTACACAGCGAAATTCTTCGCGGTTTTCCCAGCGAAGGTAGCACCCCGAAGATTTTCTTGGCGAGTTACACAACATTGGTTTTACTGTTCAATCATAAATTATATCTAACATAAATTAAATATAATGATCCCCGTGTGCACCGCAATGTTTTAATGTTAAATTTAGAAATTGTTTTACTGATAAGAAATGAAATTATATTTAACAGAAATTAAATTAGAATGATCCACGTATACACAACATTGTTTTAATGTAAAGTAGAAATTGTTTTACCTGTGTTGTTCAACGATTTCTCCTCTCCTATCGTAGCATAATTTCCTTTAGATTCTTAGCGTTGCATTGTCCACTCAGATCTCCCTTTTTATTTTACCACAGAAAACTGTGTTTTCCCCTCATTAATTTTGTTGAATTCCAGTGTTAAATGTCCAAACTTAAAACCTTTGGACCATGCCCTTTTCTACTCATAACCCTTGTGCCTCCTCCTTCCACAGTGATGATCGTGCACCTTTAGATTGGGGTCTTGTTATGTTCTCATCTCTAAACCCTTGGACCTTTTCCCAACCTAATTAAGGCACTCTAATCTTTAATAGGGTAATTAATAGATTGTTAACGCTTGTTGTAGAGTCGACCTTTACAAAGAGTAATAAGCTAGAAGAAGTAGCATAGTTGTTTATGTAACTAAGTCATCTTGTTAAGGTTCACTAAATAAAGTTATTAGTGTATTATGTTTGAGTCAGATGGAAAAATTTAGATTGTATATGCTTCTCTCTCTCTATTTATATAAGATGAGATAAAGTGACCACTTAGTAATGATAGGGTCCGGGAAAAACAAAACCTAGGATAAGGAAGTGATTGAAAGGGACTTTGATGATTAGAATAAAGAATCTTTATTTGATGGTTGTTTAGAACATTAGTGCTCATTCCATCATGGGATTCAGGTCTTGATGAGTTTAGACTTTTGGGGGCACCAATTTATTGGGGTTAAATGATGATTTTAGAGTTGAACTTCCTATGCTTATGGATTTTTAAGATGGATGGATCTTAGACTTTGCACAAATAAAGTAATGAATGTATTTAACCTACGTCGATGATTAGTTGGTTGATTTAGAGTGCTTTTGTTATAGGTTCCATATATTGTATGATAGTTAAAGGATTTTACACTTCTTGGACAACTCATTTTTAAATGAGCATATGATGGCATGAGCTTTTAGACTTCTTGTGCAATGAATTCTAATGTATCGATTGATGGTTTAGAATTTAGTCTTCTTGCACTGAATGAATGTATTATGACAGATGTTTTCTCATTATGTTTAGCACCACCAATATGATGGTGCATGATCATTTTAATATTGAATTTTTCCCTTCACCTTGGTTGGGCGAATGAATAGTGGTTAGGTGACTTGCGTTATGGACTAAGTTGACACATAACTGATTATGCCTTAGTTCACTAACTGATTATGCCTTAGTTCACTAACATGCCTGTCTCAATCAGCGGGGGTCAGAGCAAGACTCCAGCAAGACCAACGGGGCAGGTGTCATATGGTGCGCAACAACATCAGACATCAGCTAGACATTCACCAGGATATCATGGCTTCCAGAAAGGATCCACTTTCACTACACCTCGGTGACCAGCACCTCAGCAGCGGACTCCTTACCGAGGACCACAACTCCAGTAGCAGTGTCAACCGCAGCAACAACAGTTAAGGCATGTTCAGCAGAACAGACCAGGGTTTCAGGCCGGTGGGTCATCAACTTCTACTTCGGGTACCAGGAGTACTGGACTGAAGAAAGGGTGTTGGACATTTGGGGAGCCACACTACCAGTGTGACTGCCCAGTGGAGAGGACCAGAGAATCTAGATCACCCGGACCCACTACCATGGGAGATTTGGGCAAGGCCCATCAGTTTAATGCAGCAGTGAATAATCGCCAGGCAGAACACCAATCGACTGTGCTCGAGACGTCAGGTACTGTCACTGACCAAACCCTTAGTATTTTGATAGATCCAGGTGCTACCGAGATTTTAATTTCTGGTGCAACGCTAAAAAGAATTAAGGTAAAGGCAATCAAACAAAACGATTTTATCTTTGTAGAAATGGCTTCGAGATCCAAACAAAAGGTTGGAGGGAAGGTTACAAGTTGTAGCCTTAACCTGGGAGATTTTGTCACTAGGGCCAACCTGTACGTCACGATCTTAGGATCTTATGACGTCGTGATTGGTATGGACTGGTTGGAATCACATCAGGCGATACTCAACTGTAAGATGAAATGATTGAGCTTGGTCGATGATGAGGAATAGAGATGTGTGATTGTAGGTCGGAACCAGGGAGTTTCCCTGAGGTTCATCTCTTCCTTGTAGTTATGGAAGAGCATGCGCAAGGGATGGAAGAGCATGCGCAAGGGATGTAAGCTTTATGTGATCCTTGCGTTAAACGAGAAGGGAGTAGTGGAAGGTCTAAAACATCTTCCGGTGCTGAGAGAGTTTACGGACGTCTTCCCCAAGGAGTTACTTGGGATGCCGCCAGAGAGGAAATTGGAACTTACCATCGACCTAAAACCAGGAACTGAACCGATAGCAAGAACGCCTTATCGGATGTCGACCCCAGACTTACAGGAGTTGAGAATGCAACTGAAGGAGTTTTTAGACCTAGGACTTATACATCCAAGTGTTTCACCATGGGGTACGCATGTTATCTTCATACGGAAGAAGGATGGATCATGGAGACTCTGCATTGACTATCGTCAATTGAACAAGGCAACGATCAAGAATCAGTATATGTTTGCAAGGATTGATGATATGTTTGATCAGATGAAAGGCGTGATGGTGTTTTCAAAAATCAACTTGAGATCAGGGTATCACCAGTTACTGATCAAGGAGGACGACATCCCTAAGACTGCCTTTAAGATGAGGTTTGGACATTACGAGTTTATTGTTTTACCATTTGTACTGACGAACGCCCCAGGGGTATTTATGAGTTTGATGAACAGGGTGTTCCGCGAATACTTGGACAAGTCCATCCAAGTATTCATTGACGATATTTTGATTTACTCTCAGTCGATGGAGGAGCATGACGAGCACTTGCGCATGGTACTACAATGTCTACGATTGAACAAATTGTATGGGAAATTTTCTAAATGCTCGTTTTATCAATCGAAGATTCACTACTTAGGGCATGTCATCTCCAGCAAAGGTATTGCTATGGATCCAACAAAGGTCGAGGCTATTATGGAATGGCTTGAGCCAACGAATGTCCCCGAAGTGCATCGCTTCATGGGTTTAGCAAGATACTATCGACAGTTCGTCAAGGGTTTTTTGAAGATAGCAAATTCGATCACGGAATTGCAGAAGAAGAATAAGAAGTTTGTTTGGACCGAGAAATGCACGGAGGCATTTCAGAGGCTCAAGGAGATGTTGACGACGACACAGATACTAAAGGTCCCTAACATGGATGCAGACTTCTTGATATGATTGATGCATCCAAGGAAGGCTTAGGCGGAGTCTTGATGCATGACGGTCGAGTGATCGCTTACATATCGAGAAAGTTGAGAAGGCATGAGGAGAACTATGCAACACAATATTTGGAGTTGTTAGCCATTGTTTATGTCTTGAGAGTTTGGAGACACTACCTTATTGGATGAAAATTCAAACTAAAAACGTACCATTGTGGACTACAACACATCTTTACGCAAAGCGACTTGAACGCGCAACAACGATGTTGGTCGGAATTGCTTAGTGAGTATGATTTCGAGATTACTTACATAAAAGGAACAGTGAATAGAGTGGCGGATGCGTTGAGTTGGAGACCACGCATCATTTCGGTGATGCCTCTTCAGATGAATCTAAGTGAAAAGATCCTAACTTTATAGCACGACAATGACTAGTACAAAGAGGTCAAGGAATTTATCAGACAAAACACAATGATGGTACCAAAATTTGAGGGATTTACTGTGGACAAGGATGGATTATATAGATTTAAAAGTCAAATTTACGTACCACCCAATGACAAGTTGAGGAGTTTGATCCTAAACAATGCTCATAGAGTAGTGTACATGGCTCATCCTGGAGTCACAAAGATGAGGGCATACCTTAAATCCTTATTCTTATGGAAAGGAATGAAGGCATACATAGTCAACTACGTGGCAAGATGTCTAGAATGTCAACAAGTGAAGGTTGAACATAGACATCTGACAGGATTACTACAGCCGCACGCTATTCCGAAATCGAAATGGGAGGTCATTTCAATGGATTTCATTGTTGGATGGCCACTAAGGAGAAGGAGACACGACTTGATTTTTGTGGTAGTCGACACTCTGACAAAGAGTGCTCATTTTATTCTTGTGCGTATGACGTATTAGGCACCAGAAATAGCTAGATTTTTCATTAGTGAGATTGTGAGGCTGCATGGTGTGCCTAAGAGGATTATATCTGATAGAGGATCAATGTTTATAGGATGATTTTGGACTAGTGTCCAAGAGGCCTTGGGAACCCAACTTAACTTTAGTACCGCATTTCACCCAGAGACAGACGAGCAGACCGAAAGAACAAACCAAATCTTGGAGGACATGTTGCGTATGTATGTGATGGACCAATAGAAGCATTGGGAAGAATTCTTGCCACTGGTGGAATTTGCATATAACAATAGTTATCAAAGCACCATTAAGATGGAGCCTTTCGAGTTTCCTTACAGGCGACCATGTCATATGCCTTTCTAGTTGGGATCGGCTTGAGGATAGGGTCCTGGTGGGACCCGAAGCGATCCAAGAAATGGAAGACCAAATGCAACTTATAAGACAAAGGATAAAGGAAGCGCAAGATCGGCAAAAGAGTTATGCAGATGCACGTCTTGTCGACCATAGTTATGAAGTTGGCGATCGAGTCTTCTTGCGGGTGAAACCGCATAAGAGTTCGATCAAGTTTGGAAAGGGTGATAAAATCTCTCCTAGGTTCGTGGGACCTTTCGAGATTATGGAAAAGAAGGGGCTCATGGCCTATCAACTAGCCTTGCCTGATTCTTTGAGGCGTATGCACAATGTTTTTCACGTATCTGTTTTGAGACATTATGTTAGTGATCCTACTCATATTATTGACATGAGTTCCTTGCAGGTATCGGATGAGGGTGCTCTCACGGCGGAGCCAATCCGCATCCTGGACCAATGCATTCGATAGCTACGACGTCGAACAGTAGATCAGGTCAAGGTCTAGTGGGACAACTATAGTCCACACTCGATGACCTGGGAGGACGCATATGATATGCGTCAACAGTTTCCATTTTTGTTTGGTAGCTAGACCTATGATATTTTGATACACTTTATTTCGACACTTACATACTGTGAAACTTCGGGACGAAGTTTAAAACAAGAGGGGGTGTATGTAACATCCCTCTCTTGTGCACACTGAGCGAACTTATTCTTTGAGGACACTTGCATGCAAGTGATCCTGGTCATTATACTATTGGTTGTTTTGATTATGATTATGAGATATTGTGGATTTGATGATATGTTATTTTGTTGTATTTGCATAGACAGGTGTTATTGACTGGGTTCTCCTAAGTGTGCAGGACTCTAGACGTTAAGGATGCCAAGGCATCGATGAAACCCCTTGGACTCTGTATCGAGTCAGGGAGTGGATTGTTAGGGTTTGAATGTTGTTGATGTGACATATGTACATATGATTAGATGTTATGATGTTGATTATTATTGCTGACATGATTCCTTGATGGATGTTGGCTAACGATAGCTTGTCAACCAGAATCACATTTAGAGTAAAGGGGTCACACACGACAATGATAGACATTGAGGGAGAGGTATGGCAGCAGCCCTGCCATAGCCTACTAGCACTCTTGTCGTGGCTCGAACCATAGGTTAACGATTACCTAGTTCGAGAATACCCATGATGTCATGAGGGCAGACTGTGACAGTCGCTCACAATGATTCTAAGGGGCGCGCAATAAGGCAGGGTCCTTATTCCTTAGAGGCCCTTAGTCTCCCACAAGATCACCTGACAGAGTATTGACTCTAGGGGTTTGACGTCTACAAAATTCAGTCAAGAGGTGAGTGGCACCCTTGGAGCGTGTGGTGTGTCTTGAAGGGAATGTCGTGCAATTAAAATAGAAAGAGGCGAGTGGCACCATTGGATCACGTAGTGCGTCTTGAAGGGCATGTCGTGATTTTAACTGGTAAGTGAACAAACCTAGTGCCTAGAAAACTATGCCTCCTTAGGACCTGGTCGACCTTAAAATGAATGATGTGATGAGTAAGTTTAATAACAAATTTTCCCTTAAAAACTATCGCCAAGCCTAGTGAATTTAAAACCTAGGACTAAGTAGAACCTCTGAACAAAAAATAATTAGACATATAACAAGAAGGGGGTAAAGAAATTCAAACTTTAATTATTAAAGTAAAATTTTTATAATGGATGATTAAATTTATTAAAAAGGTAAATGGTTGTTTTACTACACTTGCTAAATGTGATTTTTAGTTAAAAAGAAAAAGGGGGGAAACTTAAAAGAAAAATGGGGGAAACTTAAAGAAAAAGGGAAACTTAAGGGAAAAGGGGAATGTCTAACTTAGTAAGGAATCTAGCCTTTGGAACTTTCTATTTATGAACTCAACAAGGAATTAAGTAAGGCGTAAGTCATTTAAGAATTGTAAGGGAATAATGGGACATCGATGAGCATTTTTAGGAATGTTTTTAGTTGGGTGAGGGAAATAGACAAATTTAATTAATTAATAAATTGATTTTCTGGTGCAACTAGGGGATCGGGCGACATGTGTACGAGGGAGGTTTTTCAAAATTAATTAAATGAAAAATGAATCTAATGAGGGTTTTGGGAAACTAATGACTAAGAAAACTCTATAAAAAGGATGGCGGAGGAGGAGTATGATCACATTTGGCTTGCGTAACGTTACGCCGTCGAAATTTTATCTTGACTGAGTTTTCACTTGTGGGAGTTGGGATACCCAACTCGGGTAACGAGTGGTAGCTCGGCCTTGCGAGGCGTGCTGGGTTCTAGCATTCTGTGGTATTGTGTGCGTGGCCCCTTTGCGGCTCGGGGTGCTCAGGGGGGAGAAGAGTAGCCCTAGCGTAGGCTGGGAGGTACTAGTGAGGTCTCATCGGTTGGCAAGCGGGATCTGGACAGAGCGAACGCGCGGGAGAACCTCTTCGCCTCATCATCGTCGATAAAGGTACACCTGTTAAAGTGGTTACTTGTAATAAAATTTAATTTACACTTGTTTATTTTACTGTATTTTGATGACGATTTAATTGCCATGAGATTCCCTTGCCCATGTATTTCTACGGTGATAGTAACATATTATTTTTTTGTAAAATCATAATTTGTAATAGTAATCTGACAGAAGAAAAAGAAAACTATTTATACATACATAACCACATTGGAAGAACTGTTGCGTAGGATAGAAATGGTTTTCTTTCGAATTTTGGTAAGAATGTAGGTCTCCTTGGGATTCCTTGAGAATTGTGTTATCAATGTAATCCCCTTGTCGCTTGATTCATCCTGTAAGAAACCTTGCTATCCACAATATCTTTTATTTTTGAGTTACTATCTAATTGTGTGTGGCCAAAATGAGCCCCAGACTCAAAACATTGCCTGTGCTTTTGTATCTCCTGCATGTGTTTTCTTTATTCCTTGATTGCGGTTTTTTTCATTATTTTATTCTCCACGGAGAAGGTCTAGATGCAGATTTGTGTTTTTATCTTTTGTTCCTTATCCTTTAAGTTATTAGTCTGTGCCTAAGTAGTCGGCCAGGAGCCGAATCAACTGTCTTTCACTCCGGTGTTAAAGATTTAGATTCAAATGCCCTGCTTTCCTGTGCATGGATAATAAGTGTAGGATCATTTCTCTGCCCCACAAGGAATCCTCTCCTGGGCGTTTATTCCCTCCTTAGCCTCTGCGATTATTGTGATTTATTCTTTGCAAACTCGTGCTTCCATACAACGAATTGGGGATGTCTCTCCAGTTCACCAAACTTTTTATTTCTCTGCGATTAATGTTGTTTTTACTCTCTGCAATTTCATTTTTATTTTGCCCAGCAAATCCATTGCTTGTACAACGAAAATTCATCCTTATTGCTCAACAATTTTTGTGTTCTTTACTCAACATATTTCATTTTTCATCGCCCAACGATTTCATACCTTCTCTGCGTTGATGGGGTGTAAACTTGTGTTATTTTCCATTGCTCAACCATATTTTTGTTTCTTTTCCTCATAAAATCGTGTTATCCCCCAGTGAATCTGGGTGTCTCATACCAACCATCTTTTTGTTTTCTTTTCCTCATAAAATCGTGTTATCCCCCAGCGAATTTGGGTGTTTGGTACCAACCATCCTTTCGTATTCTTTTCCCCAAAAAAATCGTGTTATCCCTAGCGAATCTGGGTGTCTTGTACCAACCATTTATTCATTCTCTTTTCCTCATAAAAATTGTGTTATCAAACAACGAATTTATTGGCAATTTGCCCAACAAAGGTAGCGCCCCTGGCCGATTTTCTTGGCGATTTACACATCATTTTACACAATGATTTTTTGGGCGATTTACACAGTATTTACACAACATTGTCTTGGCAATTTACACAGCGAAATTCTTGGCAATTTTCCCAGTGAAGGTAGCATCCCGAAGATTTTCTTGGCGATTTACACAGCATTGGTTTTACTGTTCAATCATAAATTATATCTAACAAAAATTAAATAGAATGATCCATGTGTGCACCGCAGTGTTTTAATGTTAAATTTAGAAATTGTTTTACTGATAAGAAATGAAATTATATTTAACAAAAATTAAATTAGAATAATCCACGTATACACATCATTGTTTTAATGTAAAATAGAAATTGTTTTACCTGTGTTGTTCAACAATTTCTCCTCTCCTGTCGCATCATAATTTCCTTTAGATTCTGAGCGTTGCATTGTCCACTCGGATCTCCCTTTTTATTTTACCATAGAAAACTGTGTTTTCCCCTCATTAATTTTGTTGAATTCTGGTGTTAAATGCCCAAACTTAAAACGTCTGGACCATGCCCTTTTCTACTTGTAACCCTTGCACCTCCTCCTTCCACAATGACGATCGTTCACCTTTAGATTGGGGTCTTGTTATGTTCTCATCTCTAAACCCTTGGACCTTTTCCCAACCTAATTAAGGCACTCTAGTCTTTAATAGGGTAATTAATAGATTGTTAATGGTTGTTGTAGAGTCGATCTTTACAAAGAGTGATAAGCTAGAAGAAGTAGCATAGTTGTTTATGTAACTAAGTCGTCTTGTTAAGGTTCACTAAATAAAGTCATTAGTGGATTATGTTTTAATCACATGGAAAAATTTAGATTGTATATGCTTCTCTCTCTCTATTTATATAAGATGAGATAAAGTGACCACTTAGTAATGATAGGGTCTGGGAAAAACGAAACCTAGGATAAGGAAGTGATTGAAATGGACTTTGATGATTAGAATAAATAATGTTTAGTTGATGGTTGTTTAGAACGTTAGCACTCATTCCATCATGGGATTCAGGTCTTGATGAGTTTAGACTTTTGCTCGCACCAATTTATTGGGGTTAAATGATGATTTTAGAGTTGGACTCCCTACGTTTATGGATTTTTAAGATGGATGGATCTTAGACTTTGCGCAAATAAAGTAATGAATGTATTTACCTTTCATCGATGATTAGTTGGTTGATTTAGAGTGCTTTTGTTATAGGTTCCATATATTGTATGATAGTTAAAGGTTCTTACACTTCTTGAGCAACTAATTTTTAAATGAACATATGATTGCATGAACTTTTAGACTTCTTGTGCAATGAATTCTAATGTATTGATAGATGGTTTAGAATTTAGTATTCTTGTGCCAAATGAATTTATTATGATAGATGTTTGCTCATTATGTTTAGTGGCACCAAGATGATGGTGCATGATCGTTTTAATATTGAATTTTTCTCTTCACTTTGGTTGGGTGGATGAATAGTGGTTAGGTGACTTGCGTTATGGACTAAGTTGACACATAATTGATTACACCTTAGTTCACTAACGCGCATGTCTCAGTGTTGCGGTATGATTTCCTCATGCTAGATTATTTTCGTGCATTAATCGATAAGTGATTATGTTAATCTGGCAATGTATCATGTGCTTACCTTGATACATATATTTTAATTATCAAACGTAGCAATAAAAGAAAAAAAAAATTACCTAATGTATGTCGCTTTTTTGTTGTTGTAACGATGGGGGTCATTACATGTTGAGAAATGAACAGTATCTAGCCTTAGGGACCACCGTCTCTTATGGATTCATAGCCCCAGCTCGAGGGTGTCTTGATGTTGAGAACTTGAACAACAAGGCTACAGTTGGGAGGAACATTTGTCCTCTACAGCGGGTTTTTTATTTTTATAAGATAAGTGTTCTTATATGTTGTATTGATGTGTTAAATGTTGATATACAATTGTTGTGCATTTTACTTTGAGTTATATTTGGTTAATGTTGCTTACTATGAGCAAAAAGGTACATTCATGTCTCTATTTAATGGTTGAATAATGTTGTATGTATTTTAGTTGTTGTTGTGCACAGTAAAAGTGATTATATTTATGTTTTTATTTGTATGGACAACTGAATGAACTTGAATGTCATGTTGTGTGTTATTTTTCGCATTTATATTTAGTATCAGAATTTTTTATTGAGTCGTTTTAGCTGTGACGTGACCCAGTTGGGGCTGGGTACCATATAGAGTGGTATCAGATATTATGGTTCAATATTGGACCCATATGGGCCAAGAACTAGTGTGAATTTGGGTAAATTCATTGTTGCAAACTTTGGTCTGTGCGAATTTGGGGGAATATCATAGTCAAATCCTCAAATTTGTAGTCAAGATTCATGTTTAAATGAATCAAAATTGTTTAAGAGGTTTCATGGAGCCAATCTACATTGTTGCATAGTTAAATTCTACTTGGAAGGTTGAAATATGGGTTTTAATGGATGTTTTAGAAGCTATATAGAGTTAATGAATCAACGGTCGAGATCATGTTTGATCGCGAGATCAATGGCCCAGATTCACTATAATAAATTTAAAAATTCACAAGGTTTCGATTGTTTGGAAGGTTGAGTAGATAACCGACCGAGATTCAATTTTGATGACTGGGAAAATGAGAAGATTAACGGTCCAGATTTGCTGGAGAATTGGGTCGAAATTTCTAAGTGTTGAAGTTCACCAACAAAATTCGTTGATGACCGATAGTCGAATTGGTGAGTTTGATGAAGAGATGGATTCGACCAAAAGAAGTCTTTGATCATCGACGAGTGATGGTTTGGAATCGACATATTTTGGCAAAAGTTTCACTTGTCCAAAAGTAATCTTCGATGATCAAAGCTGATGATCGAGCATTGACAGAGTTAGACAAATATTGATAGATCGACAACCAAGATCATTTTGAATAAGTAGATCGACGATCTGAATTCATTAGGAATTTGGTCGAAAAATTCTAAGTGTCGAAGTTCTCCAACAAAATTTGTCGATGGATGACAATTGGGGATCGATGGAAAATTGGCGAAGGTTTCATGCGTCGAAAGGGGATCATCGATCACTAATGGCCGATGATTGGGGATCGACAAAAATGGGTGAGAGTTTTCAATTGATAGAGAGAAATCTTTGATCATCGATGGTTGATGATCGGGCACTGACAAATTTAGCAAAGTGTTTTAAAGTCTTCCAAGAGAAGTGGTCAATTGTTGATGAAGGAAAAGAAGATGATGATGTCATCATCCATGTGTCATGCCACGCCGACATCTACATGTCATGCCATGTCAACCAAGTTGACATCTTTGGATGATGTGTCATGCCACATCAGCAAAGGGGGTGGTCGATTGTGTATGGTCGGGGTTCAGTGAATTTGTAACAAGGAAGTTGTCAAAGGAACTCTTCGATGGCCGATCACCGATGATAGGGGATTGGTGAGATTTATGGGCAATATTTGGTTTTGCGAGGAGAAACGGTCAATGGTCGATGATTGGGCGTCGAGGAGACTAGTGGGAAAGTTTGGGTTACAATAAGAAATTGTCGATCATCGACAGAGAGTGGATCAACGGTCCATATTTCCCCCGATTTGAGATCGACAACTCAGATTTAAAAGGTTGTTACAACAATAAAACGATCGAATTTTTAAGAATTTTTGGGGTTTTTGAAGGTCACGAACTTGCAGGGTGATTTTGAGACCCTAAATGACGTTTTTAAAAACCTACTAGAATATAGTGTACTGAGGTACACTCTGCCTCTGCAGCTTAAATAAACTAACTTGGAGAGAGCTATCCAACGAACTATTTCGGGCGCCAAACGAAGCTCGTATGAGAAAGTTAGGGCTAAAATAGTTAAGGTAAAAATTCAGCACCAGTTTACTTCTAGAGGGCATAACTCCTTGCTAAGAAGTTCGTCCGGGGCACAAGAGTAGTCTATGGAAAGCTTATGAGCCATAGAGCCAGATTTGGGATCTAGGTATATAAAAATGTGCAAGAAGATAAATAAGACACCTGTAGCATACAAGGATAAATTGGGAAAAACAGTCAAAACTTCTTCAGACCATAACTTTCAGCTCAGAGCTCGTATTTGAGCAAACAAATAGTTACTGGAAAGGTCTTGGGGAGGAGAAGACATATATCCACCCAGAATTTTGATTTGGGCAATAAAATTTATTAGGAAATGATAAAAGAGATTTATGTAGTAGTAAAAGAGTGGAAATTGCAACTTGTAAATGTTGTAACTTTTCGCTCAGAACTCAAAATGAGGCATGGGTACAACCGTTGGAAATCTGTTTCGGAGAAGAATGCATTTAAGGAGTCATATATTGGAATAGTGCATTAATATTCGTCATAATTTGAAATGAAGAATGACTCGTAAACTAATTAATAAATATTTTACAATATGCTTAATTCTTATAGCAATTATTGCATGCACATTCTTGCAAAATTAGAGATACATAAAGTAGACTTTAGTTCCTATATGAGAACTAAAGATATGGATGATGCACAAGGGTCTTACAACCATGAAGAAGAGATCATAGGTCTACATGTTAGTATGGGTAATGTCGAGACTAACTCTAATGGGAGAAGAGACAAATAGGATCATGTAATTATTAGAAGCCTACAAAAAAAGGTGCAAAGCTATAGGGTCGATAATGAAAGGATCATGAAAGATAAAGATGAGATACTACAAAAATTGAACATGCTACAGAAGCAAGTCGACATAGACTCAGGAACAAGGCAATAAGCTAGTGTTAGACAAGTTGGAAGTGTCTAGGTCTCATGATAGGAGGGATGATCATGGAGGATCTAGATGGTCAAGGAGTATTAGGAGGCAACAACATCAGCATTCCCCAGGGCACTCAACCAAAAGAGATTATGCACGTTTTGGGTCGGCAAGTAGCCCAAGTATGTCTCATGTTAGGCATTAGAGAAGGAGACATGGGTCAGATAGCTTGCAAGGGGAACTGAGGAAAATCGAGCCACCATCATTTGATGGAGAAAACAAGAAAAGTGAATATGCAGAAGCATGGTTGTTGGGAATGAGAAAACATTTCAGGTTGCATAACTACTCATCAAATGCAAAAGCTGGAATTGCATCCTACCAACTTCAAGGGAAGGCATCTATGTGGTGGGATCACCTGAAGTAGGTTAAGCACCTTGATGAGAAAATAATTTCTTGGAAGTGGTTCAAGAAATATTTTCGGCAACGGTACTTGTTAGAACAATATTATGACAAGAAGATGGAAGAGTTTGTTGAACTCAAACTTGGGAACATGACCATGGATGAATATGAGAGAAAGTTCTTGGAACTTCTTAGCTATGTGATCTTCACCAGGGATGAGAAGGTCAAAATTCATAGGTTCTTGAGTGGACTACCATCCTTTTGAACAAGGTTACAATCGAGATTATGTATCCTTTGCTAAGGATTTATGATCTTTTTGATCAACTGAAAGGACTAAATATATTCTCAAAGATTGAATTGAGGTCAGACTATCATCAAGTTAGAATCAGAGAAGAAGACACCAACAAAACAACCTTTAGGACAATGTATGGACACTATGAATTGTGGTGGTGCCTTTTGGGTTGATAAATGCACCAGCTACATTCATGTGTCTGATGAACGAGGTGTTCAAAGATTTCCTAGACAAGTTTCTCATTGCATTCTTGGATAATATTCTTATCTATTCCAAGACATAGGAAGAACATGTGCAATATCTGAGGATGGTGCTACAAGTGTTAAGAGAGCACCAATTGTATGCCAAATTGAGTAAATGCACTTTTTTTATAAAAAAACAGATCCATTATTTGGGTCACATTGTTTTAGAAGATGACATAGCAGTGGATCCATAAAAGATTGAAGCAATCAAGAGTTGGCCAGTGCCAACAAACATTTCAGAGGTTAGATCATTCATGGGTTTGGCTAGTTACTACAGGAGATTCATTGTAGGATTCTCCAAGATTCCACACCCAACAACATCTTTGCAAAAAAATTGAGTAAAGTTTGAATGAAGTGCTAAGTGTAAAGAAAATTTACAGTGCTTAAAGGATTTGCTAACTAGTGCACCTATTTTAAAAGTTGCAAATCCAGATGAGGATTTTGTTGTGTACACAAATGCATGCAAGGAAGGGCTTGATGGAGTCCTTATGCAAAATGGACATGTAATTTGTTATGAGTCCAAAAAATTGAAGGAACATGAAATAAATTATGCCACACATGACTTAGAATTGGAAACCATAGTACATGTCGTAAGGATGTGGAGGCATTACCTCATGGGAAAAAAAATTGAATTAAGGACAGACCATAGTGGTCTGAAATACTTGTTCGAACAACCAACACTAAATTCTAGAGAAACTAAATGGATGGAAATTCTTGGTGAATATAACTTTGACATCAAGCACATAAAAGGAAAAGAGAACAAGGTGATTGATGCACTCAACATAAGGGTGCATAAAATGCATGCTACAACCATTAGTATGTACAAGAAATATTTAAAAGATAGAATTCTAGACGATGTAACAACAGATCAACATTATGTGCAAGTTAAAGAAATCTTACAATAGAATGATATACAATAGAAATATAAGGATTACAAGCTGGAAGAGGATGGAATACTCTTATTTCATAATAGAGTTTATGTTCCCAATTCTCAGGAATTGAGAAATTTAGTTCCAAAGGTGTAATGTCCCCACTTTGGGACATCATCACAGTGCAAAGAGTTATGATGACCAGAGTAGCCAGATGGATGTTATAGCGAGTACAGGGGCATTTGAGAGGCATTGTGGGGTCCAGCTTGTAACGATGATCACATTCCATCATTATGAGCCATTCCGCACAGGTTGGCTTTGGTTTCGTTGCATTCCGACGATTTCCATGATTTTGACTATTTTGAGCTATAAGTCAATGGAATTCACTGAAGAGGTCATTTTGGGCACATTACTTG